>JNEK01003004.1:0-48119 GCA_000697295.1 Mucor indicus B7402
CCCCCCTTTTTTTTTTTTTTAATTTTTTTTTTTTTTTTTTTTTTTTTTTGGAAAGCCTCTTCCTCAAGCTAAACCATCTACCTTCAGTGTTGCCTCTTACTTACAATTGGTTTTTTTATTAAGGCACAGTGTATTTATTATACTCCTGGTCAAAGCAATATAAACAAAACCCCACAATGGAGACCTCAGCAACTCAAGCGCCCTCGTGAAGAGTCTTGAGAGGCAGGATCATCCACTTCACAAAGAAAAAGAAAAAAAAATGGATAAATCAACTTAAAAGCAATTGATGGGTAGTTTGCAGAAGACACTAACGTACAGACTGAAGAATGAACTGAAAAGAACTCATGCTGGCAAGAAGCATATACCACAGCTTAAAGTAGAAATCTAAGCTAGACAAACCCTTCCAAGAGGTATATTTTCAGAAACTGAAAAAAATGTGGGTGTCAGAGCTGGAGAGCTAGATAAATTGATGAAAAGAATGAAAGTAAAACCTATTAATCGTTACCAACAATTCATACAGCAAGAATTTGAAAATTTAGCTGCTGAAGTTCAACAAGAGATATCTAAACCAGCTGAACAGACAAAGGACGATGGCGATATTATGTCTATTACATCAAAAGGTATACAGAAGGTACAGAAATTGATATTGAAGAAGAAGGTGACAATGAGGATCAAATTTCGAACTATCTCATATCCATTCCAGTCTCTTTTGAGGGACGATTTACCGGAAGGTATTAGACGAACTTTTATAGATACGTTAGAAGCCACTGTACGTAGCTCTTTTGTTTATATAATTTCGAATAGCATTCAAGTGCGAAAGTTAATACCACTCTTCCAAAACAATACATTTGAACAACAACCTAATTCTTCAATTGCCTTAACTCCCAAAGAGGGTTGCTTAATCAGTGACATCTTTCTTGATGGTTTTTCTATTTACTTTTAACTGAAGATAACATAAATGCCAAGTAATTGAGATATATTAAACTTCTTTTATAGAAGAATCATCTTCTCAGTTACCAAAAGACGTTCCAGATCCTACGCCAACATTATTTAAGCTGCCAAAATCATTTAAGGTTTACGCCAGGGATGTTCAGTATGGGACAAGTGCCTTGTCGAAGCGAAAGAAGCTGGAAAAAGAAAAGAATACGACAGACATTGGTATACTCCAAATCGAAAAAGATATGCAGGGAAACTCAGTTAAGCTAACCGTGACACCTGATGAATCAAACGTTGTTATACCAACCAAACAAAAAATAGAGACGCCTTTACATAGAAGATTTTATTACTCAAGAAAACATGCTTACCAACAATATACATATGAACTGCAGAAAAGAAAGTATAAGAGATACGGAAGAAACTGATTACGCCATCAACTGACGATTTTAAAATGAAAGGAGCTTCGATAGAATGAAAACCGAGGAAAAGTGGTATTTATCTAATAGTAAATGTGCGGAAGATGAACCTTTCGCCTTTGGAATGCAGTGTAAAGAGGAGCATCCTTGCTATTCTTTTATCGTGGATCCAACTGACAGCGACTATCAAAAATATGGAGTATTTTCTGATGAAGAATTGATGGAAATCAGATCGTTCAAAGAGAAGAAGTTACCTAACTACCATACCTACTTCCCTTCGTGACTACCTCAACCAGTCCAATCTCACTACAACTGCTGCTTTACGTCAAAAGATATTTTCAGCAGATCCTCTAGATCCTGAGTACAGTCAAGATATGGATTGGATCAAATTCTCCGTTTA
Source organism: Mucor indicus B7402 (assembly GCA_000697295.1). Taxonomy (NCBI): domain Eukaryota; kingdom Fungi; phylum Mucoromycota; class Mucoromycetes; order Mucorales; family Mucoraceae; genus Mucor; species Mucor indicus. Next base: position 1,753 of record JNEK01003004.1, read on the forward strand.
TTCTTTTGTGAGAGAGTACGAATCCTGACATCTTAAGCGAGCACATAGCGAAGAGTGGTATAGAGTTCATGTTTGGCATTTTCTGGATACAATATTCGATAATGAACCTGAAATTGAAGTTTTAAGGTATTCGCATCTCATTATATAATTTATGTAAAACTATCGAATAACTTATTTTATATATATTACGCACATACGGCAGCTTTTCATCTTGCAAAAAAAAAATTGGATATAAATGTGAAAAGAGCTTTCGTAGAATTGAAAGCAGCCATGATGACGTTCTTGAGTCTGGGGCAACGGAAGCAGGAAAAGATTAACTGAAGGATTTATCAAACTACCAAAGTGTCTCAAAGATATGCTGGATAATTTGGCTGTAACTAAAAACTGAATTCAAGGATGATATTGAGGCCGTAGGATACCTTCACTCTGGGCTACAATCTCTTCTGCTCAGAGCTGACCATCCAACTTCATATATTAACTAGAACTACAAAAGATCGCTCGGATCATATCAGTAGCAATATTTCTGAGTTTGGTCTTACGATGTTACCTTCATTATAACTACTCTGCTTGGTTGACAAGAGAAATCGTAAAGAGAGTGCCATTGTTGATTACTTCGCCTACCGTCACTATCAATAATAACGAGTCTGATTCTAGCTGGCTCGAAAACTATTGGAAGCCAAACAATTCTTTACCAATCACCCCAGAAACAAGCATAGGATATATTTGTATATAAGCGAATCATTTCAAATATATATGTGTGTATATCTTTTTCCAAAGCCTTCTCTTTGAATCTAAAAATAACAAGACGAGAATTCTTTCATTTCCCAACACCAATAAGTGGCTTTTTAATCAAAACTCAAACAATTAGTTTCTTCTTCGAGTTCATCTTCATACATGATATCTTTATAGCTACATAATATACATTTCTCTCAGTTATACAACATATGTCTCATTGTATAGACACGATGTTGCTTAAGGTAGAGCTCTAGTAAATAAATAGTAGAAATCTTACCATCAAGTGCTTTTTCTTCAAAATACAGATTCTTCAATTGATTTTATGTATTAAAAGTATTCGAAAGACTCAATACTTTATAAATGGGTATATTCTTAAGTAAATTGTCATACCATTGCAAATATACTTGACTTTGAAAAATGCCTTGTTTTCTTGGATATAGGCATAAATGATTATGTTATCCCATTACTCAGTTTTTGCGTTTAAAGAAAACAGCCTCAATTTCTTTCAGTTTATTAAGGGGTAATTACTAAAATAGTTGAACTCTGTATAAATCAATATAAATAAGAGTTCATAGAAAGCAAGGTGGGTGTAGTATGAGTAGAAAGAAATAGATTGATTCAATCGCTAATTGAGTGATCGACTAAATTAATCTTCATGACCTTCAACTCACTTTTAATACGTATGAAAAGTTAAAAAAAAAACTGCTGTGAAATAGGCTCTAACAATGATAACTCACAATTCGTGTCTCTGTATGAGCAATTGAAGGCATTCTCGTTCTCCTGTCATCATTATAAATTAAATTTTGATGGCCAAATCTAATTGGCTAAAAAGAGAATAAGGGATGTTGGAATGAAATTTTTCCTTTCTGTTTCTTTTCAATCTAGTCAACAAAAATGAGTCATCAACATGGACCTAACTGCAATCATGGACCTAACGGAGGTACCAAGACTATCCAAGTTAATGATGCTAATAAGGCACCCACCTTGTTCAAAGATACTGCTAATTACCTCAAAGATGAAAAGAAATCTGGCCTAAAACCAAGACAAGGTGTATTCAATGGAAAGAGATTTGACTACTTTAAAGGTATTTTGTATACTCTTGTTAATAAACAAGGACGCTAACAAATAATGTGAAACAAAGGCAAAAGAGCTATTGATGCCATTTTAAAAGAAAGTTACGCTAAAGTAACAAAAAACGAAAAGGCACCTACCACTCGTGAAGAGGCTTTTAACGTAATGAACAATATGGGTAAATACGGTTTTATTTTACGTGTGGATAGAGGTAATTCTATTGGTGGTAAAGGCTCACCACGTATTTTACAACCCAACCCTCAGCAAGAATTCAAGGAAGATGGATATTATATGTGGATATGGGAAGGATCCCAGCTAAAGGTATACTTGGGTGCTATTGCTTTAGTGGCTGTTATTTTAGCTGGCGTCCTTTTCCCACTTTGGCCAAACTTTTTGAAATTAGGTGTTTGGTATCTTAGTGTAGGTGTGCTTTGCTTAGTTGGTGTCTTCTTTGGAATTGCGCTTATTCGATTATTACTGTATGTTATCACATATCCTGTTTTGCCTCGTGGGTTCTGGTTATTCCCTAATTTATTTGAAGACTGTGGTATTATTGAAAGCTTTATTCCTTTATATGGATTTGACCCTGTCAAGGAAAAGAAGAAATCCTCATCTTCAGAAACATCGAAAACAAAGGATTCCGCAACAGCAACAAGTACTGCCGTTGAAGCAGCTAAAACTGACTAATATTTATCAAATACATTTCAATAAAATTCATGTCATATAAAAAAAACCTCCTCATAAACAAACTATGGAATTAAATAACATACTACATCTCATGTAAAGTACTAGTTATAGCATATCATTTGAAATACGTCTACTACCTTTGTCTTGAAGCTGAGCGACATTTGAAAACTTTTAGTCACCAATATTATCGAGCAGCTGGAAGCAATTGTAAGCCTGTCATGTTGGTTGTTAAACCAGCATAGTCAATGACTATGACACAGATTTTGTTATTTTCTTTGAGAAACGGAAAAAGTCTAAAATGTTCCCATGGACATTACTCAAAAATGACAACAGATCATCTTTATATTTTTTAGATCAAGTTTCAGAAATTGTCGCTTGGCGCAACTACGGCTAGAAACGAGAACCTCGTCCACCAGTGATCTTTTGCATAGGATAATGATCATTCTTTGCAAACAGCTATCTCTGTTTCCTGTTTCTGCACCTAATTTCCTGCAATATCCAATGATGTTGTAACCATCTTTCTTCATCGCATTAATTTCGAATGATGATTTGGTAATACATCAAGCCCGTTTTCTTTTTTATTTTCAACAAATAATATTCACGCAAACATCTATTACGGTAAGAATTAGCACCAAAGCTACGTTCTTCAAGTTAATTTTTTGCATCTTCATTATGATAGTATGCCACGACTCGCTTTAAAAACCAACGACTATTGAGCATAAATGCCTATTTTGGTAACAAAATTAATCACGTGACTGTCGGACTTTTAATTGTACTAAGTATATATAAAACAGTAAAAATTTCTCGGAAAATAGTGGTGCCGTAGCGTAATGGATAACGCATTAGACTTCGAATCTAAAGATTGTGGGTTCGAGTCCCATCGGCATCGGCTTTTCAAAAATATTTTTTGACCGTAAAAAAGCGAAGGTGGCGGACTTTTATTTGTTGTATGACATTGATGCCACTACTGCTTATGTCAGATCAAAATACTACTACGCCCGTTTGTTGTTGCAAATTAAAGGATCGTTCTTAATCTATCTTTTTTTAACATATTCTCTTTCTTTCAACAACGTCGTTCTGGTGTATACACTACGACAAATTATTTGATGCCAAGTGGATGGAAACCAAATTTACAAAAGTGATCGGCTGTACTTTTGATCCATCAAGGATAAATTTTCGAAGACATGAGCAGTTAATCTGGTTATTGTCGCCACTACTAAGGCATATTGTTGAAGAGAACAAATGATTTTGACAACATTGTCCAGTTGTGAAAGAAAAGGGGGCACATGATTAAGGGTAAGAGATAGTCAGATATGTGTGACTTCACGCATTGTACACAAATAAGCTTGGGCGCAAGTAAATATGTAAAAAGTAACATATTTGCCTAAGAAAAAAAAAGTGAGAATATGAACATTAGATGAAAATTAGCCGGAGCTTATCGAAAACAGTGAAGGTAAATAAAGATTTCTTTGAACTTTTGTTTATTGATCGCGGCCTTGTCCAACACTGTGATGCACATCAAATCAATACCAGCTAACCGATGATCGAGAGTTTGTCATTTCGCTTTTATATCTCCCCGCAGCCAATTCGTCCACTCAGTACTGCTTCGTTTATGACATTTATTGACGCATCTGGCCGTACTGTATAGCTGTTTGCTTTTCTTTATTCCTGATGGAAGTCCTATTTTTTAATTACGTATATATATATATATATAAAGATAGATATAGTTCATTGTATTTTGGTACTCTTTTAATCTAGTTTATATTTTAGATGACTTAAACACGTCTAAAAAATATCTCAGGCAGCGCGCCGCTGCAGTGCGCGTAGAACCTCCCAATTCAAAAGACTAGCCTTATAGTAATTTCCTAATTTATTGGAATAATTTACATAGACTAAATACTAACAATTGTCGAAGCTTACTCTACCGTTAATTCTACATAACCTTTCATAGTAATTGTGCCTATTGTCAGTCTATGATGCCTTCCTTATGTTTTTTAACTGTCAACTTTGCTAAACCTTAAAATCGACAACAGTAAACTAATTTTTCTGCCATGGAGACTGCTCAAAAAAAAAAAAAAAAGAAAAACTTTTTTCAAACAAACGTCAAATGTCTAATACACCAGCACCCTACTACACTATCCTTAATCCGCCTCTTCCACCTAATTGTGTGCTCTCTGATGTTCGTATAAATAAAAAAACAGACATAGATCATGAGGAAAATTTAAAATCTTTAAAATCGTATTTGGATTTATTTGAAGATCGTGAATCTTTTTGGGTTGATGTTGCAGTTTTGGATAGACTTCACTACAAGAACATTAATCAACAGAGACCTTTTCATAGATTCAAACGATCCATGGAGTTACGACGTTTATTAAAACGACTCAAGTCACTCAAAATTGAAAAGGAACTAGAACGATTATATTTGTGCTTTTGGAATACAAAGTCGTATGTCGTCTTTATGTTAATTAAGCAATCATTGCTAATTCTTATTGTAGCTTAGAAAACTGCAAATCTGCGCATAATTACATACCTAGCAAAGAGTCGGTTCAGTATACTTTGCATAGATTGATTGGGACAGCCTTACTACTCGATAAAGTAAATGCATAAACGAGTTATCATAGTTACGAGCTTTTTATTAAACTATTTGTAGTTAAAGATCACCTTATTGGAGACTTATAGGGCTAACTCAACACTACTGAAACTAGAGCATTTTGTATCTCTTGCACTTGTTTACATGGGGATCTGCAGTAGATTGTATAAGTTGTGTCATATTTGGGTGAATCAAATTGAAGACTGTTATCACATGCTCTACACATGGTCAAATTGTTTTCCAAGTGGTTTGAAGCTGAAAGAGCAGCAGTCATTTGAAAAAGACAACAATTTGCAGTGTGATCGCCATACAATGAAACACGTTAGAACCAAATACTCTAATGATATACTATCTCAAAAATCATCGATTCAACATAAAGTCCATTTGGAATCATATTTGGTGAATCAAACAATCATCGACAAAGTACAGTTAATTCAAAAAGAGGAGGGCATTAAGGAAAACGTCAATTTTTTTGACGATATGGAACTTGAGGATTTAGGAGGTAAAATAGTACTTTTTATCTTTTGAATCGTATACCAATGCCGTTGTTTACTATAGAGGTGATTCAACGTTGATTTAGGAAACGAAATAAATACATTTTTATTTATACGGCAATTCTTCTATTTATTGACTTGGTGTTTCGCGGCCAAAGTTGAAATACTACGGGATAGATTATTAGTCCTAGAAAGCTATTCATTACGATAATATGCGTACCTTTTCACGGAATAGGAAATGGCCGGGTCTTTTAGGGTCTTCTTTTCCTTTACTCATAATTTCTGCTTTATCTGTTTCCGAAACCAAATCAGAGGCATTTTTTAATGGCCAGTTTTCCGTTTTTTCCATAGTGATTAATCTACGAGACCATTGACCAAAGTTTTGCTCACTGTTTGATATTAATTTCATGCAAGGATGTTGAGGTACATCGGTGTTTGAGTATTCGTCAACTACAGTGGGTAACCAATAAACCAGTCTTCCACCCAACACCAAATTATTGGCAGCAAATTCTAACAAATCGTCTAATACCTCTGACATTTCATATGGTTTGGTAGGTGGATAGTAATCTTCACGAGTATGCATAGGAATTCCATCGTAAGTTCTCATGGCTAACTCTTTACCATCGTGTCTCCCTAATTTCTTGGCGCCAGCACGAACACCATAAGGAGGATCAGTAACAATAGCATCTAACCATTGTTGAGAGCGCCAAGGGTTGCGGCAAATATCAAAAACTAGTGTGTCTAATACTCTTCCCTGAAGGTTGTATTGTTCAATATTTGAGTGAACGCTGGATTTTCCTTTACCACGAATTTGTCTGCCGTCGATATCTGACCCTAATGTGAAGGCTCCAAAATGTGCACAAGTAAACAAGAAACTACCAGTACCAACAAATGGATCATATACAAGCTTTCCAGGAGCAGCTAAAGCTTGGTTAGCCATAACCAATGATAACTCTGCATCCATGGAAGTAGTGCCCAAGTATTTTCTCTTTTTTAAATTATACAAGTTGACTAAATCACGGCTACCTTTGGCAATTAGTCTGCCCATATAAATATACAAAGGTGTCGTCTTATTGGTTTCGTTATCAAAACCATAATCCTCTAAAACGTGGAATTGGACATCGGGATTCTTCATGTTGATTGGGCCTTCAAATCCGAGATAAGCAAATGAATTGATAACATCCAATTGTTGTTTGTAGGTAATGGTGGATCCAAAGGTATCCACAACAAACTTGAAAGAACATGTGTTGTATTCTGGCCATCTATCTGCAGTTGTTTTTACTTGAGTGTGAACTTGTTCATAATTCTCGCCTTCGCCCCAAAGCTCGTAAATGTTTCTATAAGGAAAGTGACAATTAGCATTTAAAAAACAAGAACCTAGTTAACATTCATTACTTTAATAAAATAGCTCTTTTAATAAGCTTTTGGGCATCTTCAACTGATTCCAACTCAACCTTGAAAAAAGGATTCTACCATTGAGAACCATTAATATACAAGTCTAATCTACACTTTGGATATATATTTACATTCAACTTGTAGTCGCTTTCTTTATAACTGATTTTAACTTTTTCCAACTTCGCTAAAGAGAGTAACTCAGGAAGTCTAAACTCATCGTGAAACTAATTTATAAATCGATTAGTGACGAAATGTATACCGCAACAAGAGTCTAAAATACAATACTTGAGCAAAATGGATAAGGAAAGAAGGCATAGTCGGATATGGATCAGACTTGATAGAAGAAACAGTGCCTAGGCATTTTGGTTTTTTTTTTTCTTGGTGCCTTTGACAGGCTGGAAGTGAAACCAAAAAATTAGGAAATTTTAAGCCACAATTTTTGAATGGCATGAGGAGCAACTTTCTGGGACGAACAGTCAGTCATCGTCTACATGCATGCGTAACTTTGCTTTTTACTTATAGATGATGACAGGATTACATAACTTCAAAATCCCACAGAAAACAGTCATCCCGAAATACAATACACGTGCTATTGACCCTGTCAACCACTATTAGTTGATCAGCTAGTATATACAGTTAATGTATAATAGCACATATGGGCCACCATCGGTCATTAATTGATAAGACCATATTACATGCTAACAACTGCGCAAAGAGAAATGTTGGATTGCCTTGTTGCACATACCATATGGAACAAAGTGATACAAGCAAAATTTTATTGAGATTACAGCAGCATTTCTAATCCCATTTCTTCCCTCTTTTTTTTTCCATTTTATTACTTTTTTTTCAACTCGAAGTAATGGCAGCTCATATGGAAAATAGCACGGAGAATACGTTATTCATTTCTCAGGTGCACCCTCATAGTATAGACAACAGTATAAAATCAATCCCAAAAGCAACTTTGGAACTCCCTGACACAACCACAAACAACTTGATCGATGAACTAAGTAGAAACCAAACGAACGAGAGTGTACTAGACCTTTCTTATTACTTTGAAGATGCTTATCCTAAATCACGCACTAACAACTTGCCCGAGGAACAGCCAAGCATTGTGAAACGAGAAAGATCACTTTCTGCTGGAAGCGCATTATCTGTCATAATCAATCAATATCAAGAGGCTCAACAAATTCATAGAAAAGAAAACTCTAGAAAACTGCAACAGCACGAAGTAGGTTCTGCGAGCCAATATCAAAGCACCGAGCAATATCAATGCAAGGTCGATAAAAGTAATAAGAAAGCCTTTCAGTTCTTTGGAGAGCCGATCAAGTTAAATATACCCATAAAGGAGATTAAGAGAGAAGGATTAAGAGCTCTAGTCTACTCCTCAGTACCTCTGGGCTATTTCTTATATCACTTGCTGACTGAATATTGTAGCGAAAACCTGGTAATGCCCGACTGACAGTATTATACATGTCAGTTAACATCGAAATAAGTTTTTTTATTTAGCTGTGGAATACTATAAGCAAAATGGGCTTTTAAGCTATGCAGAAAAGAAGAGAATTGCGATATATATAATGAAAACCTATTTGACCAGAAACTCAGAATTGGAAATTAACTTGGAAGACAAAGTGTCTAGACAGATTCAACAGGCCTGGAGACAGCACAATGAGTTCGAGTTTGTCACAGGAAAAGAATTTGATATAGCCAAAAAACACATATTCTCGCTGCTAAACGTTAGCTATCATCGATTTAGAACCAGCTCTTTGTGGGAAGTGATGGAATCAAAATGTAAAGTTTGTTATATATTCGGTATTGAAGAAAGTTTTTAACATACATATAGATAATGCTTATTCAGAACACAATATAGAAAGACTCCAGACATTGACAGTGAATTTACTGACTTCATTTGTCACCAAACATAAAGACGAAAACCCAACCATATCAAGGCTAGTTCTTACGTTTTGTAAAATGTATTTGCCACTTGGATATCAAGCGTACATGAGCAATAAAGAAGCAAATGCAAAACAAAGCTCTTCTAAGGTCAATACTAGGCGAAGCAGAAGTAAAAGCATAGGTAATGAAAGCAGAAGATTCATATCAAGTACATTTGATATTTTCAAATTGAACAAGAAAACATCAAGTTGAGCACAAAAATTATCCAACAATGATACCTATGAAGTTTTAAATAGTTACATATATCATACACATAATAAAACAATATCACTATACGTAATTAAAAAATAGACAGCTATATAAAGTTTTAGTTACTATCTTTTTTTTATACATCTTTTCGACACATAAGCGGAACGGGTTACTTCATTTGAATCTGTTTAAATCCCTTAAGGGTAAACTAGGTCATCCCACAACCATCAAAACAGCGAGATATACTAAAATTTGCCTTATTAATCAAACTACCACAATGACGATAACTTTTTTTTTCTACAAACGCGTTTCATTCTATAAATATAGTGTAGAATCACTTACATTATTTATAGCATTGTCCTGTCATAATCTTGTCAACCAATGATCTAGATTACGTTAATCACACTATATATAATGATGAATCAATTGTGATCAAGAAGTTTCCTGGCATACACGTCTGACCCTTGAGATATCAAGATAAATCTAGTGAGTAGATAGCAGTCGGAACTGCCATTATATAGGTCAGTATACAGCAGGTCAATTCAAACTTAAACCTTCTCAGTTTTCAGAAACCCTTTATTAAGGCAACCTTTCAGTTAAGACTACAGCGTATAGGGTAAGATATTTGGCAGAGAACTAAGCACAAGAATTAAACATAAGGAAAAAGTCAAATGTATAGAATAATGTAATAAACGATTTAGCAGCAAAGTGGCTTTATTTTACAACAAATAATAAGAGAATTTTAATAGTAGGATATATAAGTGTTAGAAGTTTTCAGAGCACACAGCATCAGGATGGTTTAATGATGGAGGCTTACAATAACGTATTAATGTGGAGTAATAGAGTATGCAGGATGATTTGGAGACGGAAGCAAGTATAGAAGTACAAATGAGATGTCGCTAAAAGCGCGACCAATAAAGATAATCCGATAGGGAAACTCCTTATTTTTTCAAAGGCTACAGCAAAAAGAACTAGTTTTTTTCCCAGTCATTGAGCTCTACCGTATTGGTAGTTTCTGCGAGGAGAAAGCAATGACACGTACTATATAGGCAGATTTATTATCGCTATAGTAGTCTGTAGGAACAGAAAGAAAAAATAAAAGCGCCAAAAACCAAACAATGCATTTCACACGATTTGGGGGTGCTTTTAATTATTGACCTCACTATATAGGCAGCTAAACAATTGTTCAACGCTATAGCGGCCCCATGGAAAGGAAAGCAAAAAGCCAATAATCCTAGTTTTTGCAGCAACCAATGGAAAGAGAGGCAGTGCACCAAAGTAGAGAGAACATAAACAACTTGGAGAGAGAGACACCGCGAGGCTTTAATTCTTGTTAAGAGAAGAGAGGGAAGCAGTTCAGAAGATTTACTACAGGGCAATACCTGTCAGAAGACCCATCGTTTAACCGTTGTTCTTGTTGCACATTACCTTTTGATATGAGAGGCGCTTGATATAAAAAAGCATTATTCTTAAGCTTTAATCCAAAACTCAAGAGAATCGAAATGCCCTTGCCATTTGGATTTATTGTCTGAAAAAAACAGGAGAGAAAAGGAGAGAAATGGGCTCTATTTATATTTTAATTTCTTGTGGCTTTTTTTATGCAAACGCCTCTTTTTGGAACGCCGACATAAATTATTAAAAGTCACAGTAAAAAGACAGGTCACGGTTTTTAAATTTTTTTATCGGCAAATGAAAATACGCCTTTGTTTAGTAAATATTTTACTCCTTATGGATGAATATAAGGGGCAGCTTTTAATTTCGCATCATGGTTGTGATTGTCTTTTGTTTAAAATATACAATTATTTCTTATCAAACTATTAATAGCTGCAATATTATTCAACAAATTCAAGCTTCTGGTTGTTATAAAAAATAGGAGTTCTAAGGAATCTGAAATGAAATGAGTCTTCTAGTATGTAATCGTTTTTTAAAATTTTTGAGAGGATCCATCAGAGTAATCTGAACTTTACGTAACGTTATATGACACAGGGTTGTTTAAAAGTCTCTGGGGCTAGAATTTTGTGACCAAGTTCAGTCGCTGCACTTTCTGTTGCAAGAGAGTACACTTTTGACAAAAAGCCTACTGTTGCTCAGAATAATTTATACAGTAGCCGCATTATATAAGGCTACGTTATATAGTGCTAAATCATATAGTGCTAGAAACTTTAAAGAAAAAATAAACTCCTGCTAACAAATCTGTGAAAACTGCACTATATAATGCTAAAATCCTATTTAGTGCTGAGAAGTTCCTGAAAAAAAGTTAGCGACTACTATAAAAGCAAAGAGAGAGCCGTATTTAAACCTCCCCTAAAAATGATTACAGCGAGTTGTAAAACGTTCTCATTTCTTTTAATCAGTTAAAGGCTATGTTTATCCACTTGTCAAATTAATGTGTTTAATCTATATCTGTAAATAGCAAAACATTAGAAGACAGTAAACCACCCAAAAAATAAGCTTACTCCTATTTATTATATATATGTAAATAACTTGTGGGACTCATTATTTTTTCAATATATATTACACGCAATAATATATACTCAAACAGAGTACAAGCTCAGTATTTGGATCTTTGAGCGTCTAAAAAATATGTATTTATAATGTATTGTTGTTTGGTTTCACCATCAGCTGCATCTATCTTCAGATTGCACCTTGCAGATGACGTATTGAAAAATAGGTTTCCAGTGTCATGGGCCAGTTATATAAAAAGCCTTAATTGACCGTCTACATAGTTTATAGATAAATCTTATAAAACAAAGTAGAGCAATAGAATTCCTGGTATCAGCGTGGCATTTGGATACGATTTTATGGCTTTAATAGTGTCAATAAAAGGCAAATAAACGTTTGTTTGTTAATACTTCGATATACATAATATACCAATCGCGTGTTTAGTAACGAGAGCACTAATCTTGAAAGCAAATACGCGCTGTAATCGAGTCGATATTCCCCCCAGTTTCCGGCGGCTTTATCTAACGTGTTGGCCAAGCGCTCTTTTTGGACAGCTCTTACCATACAAAAATCCCAATTGAGTGAACTACTTTATCAGGGATGCATAGTAAATTGAGGTAAAATAATAAAGTATCAAAAACTGAAAGTAAAAAAAAAAAAAAAAAAAAAAAAAAAAAAAAAAAAAAAAAAAAAAAAGAAAAGAAAAGCCAGTAATCTACCAAGTGTTAAGCATACGGTACCGCCTGTTTTTAATTTCGCGCAGAGAACCCGTCATGTGGTACTTCTTCCTTAATCCGCGGATTTCGAAATGCTGCTCCCTTTTTCTTTTTCTTTTTTTTTTTTTTTTTTTTTTTTTTTTTGCTTCTTTTCCTGTACCTTTTAAAATTAGTCCTTAGTTTCTAGAACCAGAACAAAAGAAAAAGCTCAATGTCTGTTTACAATCATAGACCAATGGGCCCACCAGCCTCCAATCGCTTGATGGAGCTATTGGACGCTATTAAAGCGGAATACGATCAACTTGCACAAGAAGTAGCTGTATGTAAAAACCAGAGGGACGAATACGAGCATAAAAGTAAGGCTACAACTATTTATTCGTTTTCTAAAAACATAAAAATAGTAACGGAATACGTGTAGTGAACAGCCAAATCCAGGAAATGAATCTGTTTCAGCAAAACTTGATGGATCTCGAAAGAACTCAACAAATGATTAAAAAACAGTAACGTTTATAGTTTTTCAATTCATTTCGTTCAAATCGTTAAATCAGTGACTACTATAGATACGAAGAAGAAATTGCAAGGCTTCGTCAGCAACTAGAGCAGCAGGTAACTCGTACTTTTCTGAAATAGCTGATATATTTTACTTAGTCTTTGTATAGTCTCAATACCCACAAAAGCATAATGCAGGTCCACCTCCGCCTCTCAATAATGGATACGGTGGTAAAAAAAAAAAAATGTGGAATGACTGGATTATAGAGCACGCATCTAATTTCTTCCGTGATAGGACCATTTTCACAACCGCCACAACCACAACCACAGCCACAGCCACAGGCACCAGCCCCACCGCTTATGGAATCCAAACCGCCTTCTCATCACCCCTCTTACCCACCAACTGGTCCACCACCGCCTTCTGGCCCAACTCATCCTTCCGCTAATGCACCCTATATGAACGGCGCTTCACCTCTCCCTACAAGTAATGCTCCACCTCCACCTCCATCTTCCCAAGGTAAAGTTGAAATGCACCTAACTGAAGGGATAAACATCTAACATTTCATGCTGCCTTAGGTGTCAAGTCAGGGGCTGGTCCTCTTAGTTCAAGTAATTCAGAAGCTCTTGGCGATATCAATCCTGAAAGCGTCCCTGCTAACATGAAAGTTGAAGGCCAAGACTGGTTTGCCCTGTATGATGAACCGTTTTTTTTTTTTTTTTTTTTTTTTTTTTTTTCAGTGTATAATACTCATTTTTTTTTTTTTTTTTTTTGTTATGAATAGATTCAATCCTAAAGCCACACGTTATCTCAAAGTAGACCTTTTACATACATTTGATCACGGTAGTGTTGTTTGCTGCGTTAAATTTAGTAATGATGGGCGTTTCCTTGCTGCAGGTTGCAACCAAGCTACTTATATTTATGATACATTATCAGCTACTCGTGTTGCGTACGTGGTATTTTTTTTTTTTTTTTTTTTTTTTTTTAGAACTAAAACTAATAGGCTTTCTACTAGTGTCCTTCAGGATGCAACTGCTGGCCGTGAAGGCGATTTATACATTCGCTCTGTCAGCTTTAGTCCCGACGGTAAATTTTTAGCCACTGGAGCAGAAGATAGACAGATTAGGGTAAAGTAGAATGTTGCTTAGATGAGAGAAGCTTGCAACTAACAAACTTTACACTAGATTTGGGACATCTCCAAAAAACGCATTAGAGGCATTTTATCAGGTCACGAACAAGATATCTATTCGTTGGAGTTTAGCCGCGACGGACGCATTCTTGTGTCTGGCTCTGGAGACAGAACAACGCGTATCTGGGACTGGCAAAATATCCGTTGTTTGCATGAGCTTCGTATCAGCGAGTCTGATCAACAGGACTTGGGCGTGACTAGTGTTGCTATATCACCAGATAGTCGACTTGTGGCAGCTGGTAGTCTTGACAAAGTTGTGCGTGTTTGGGATGCTCTTACAGGGCAGCTATTGGAGCGTTTGGAAGGGCATAAAGACAGTGTGTATTCCGTCGCATTTATGCCAGATGGCAAGACATTGGTGAGTGGTAGCTTGGATAAAACTCTAAGGATGTGGCAATTGGGAGCAAGTGATAGAGGTTACGGAGGCGATCGCAAGAATGCATGCATTCAAGTCTTCACCGGACACAAGGTAGAACGAACAAGATCGTTAGATAAAAGAGAGAGAGAGAGAGACTGACTATTTTATTAGGATTTTGTTTTATCGGTAGCTACAACACAGGATGGCAAGTGGATTGTATCTGGATCAAAAGACCGTGGCGTGCAATTTTGGGATCCTCGCACAGGACAAACACAGTTTATGCTTCAAGGCCACAAGAACTCCGGTAAAATACAGGAAATGAACAAAGGACACATCAGGTTTCTCACTAACATGTTTATTATAGTCATCTCTGTCGCGACAAGCCCGGGCTCTAAAACCATATTTGCTACTGGTTCAGGTGATAACCGTGCTCGTATTTGGATCTATGAGCCGCTAGGTCCAAGTTAATCGTTTTATTTTGTCTTTTGTTTTAAAATCATATACACCGCAAATAAAGAATTGTCATTATTACACTCTGAATTGACGACTTGATAGTCTTGTGAACATGCATTAACTAAATACTTTGCACTAAAGTTGTTATATTGTTTGTGAGTGCGAGTTTTAATTCTTCGTTTTTGCGGTCATCTTCCAAATCACAGCTACAATACAGGCTTGAAATATTAATCCCAAAGGTTGAGTTTTATTCGAGAGATCAAGAATATTGTATTGTTTGTTTAAGCAAAATAAATGAATATAATAAGAGCACTATGTACATTTTGTTGGATTTCAATTGTTTATTAGCTGAATCTTTTGCTTCCAGTATATTAGGATTATATTTGTAACCTATACCGCTTGCTACAATGTAATATTCGTGCCATTCTTAAGGCAGCACTCTATTTCTCTCAGTTTAGGGCTTCCATTCTATAGAAGAGATATCTGTCGCTTAGTTGTATAGTAATACCATGCTTTAAACTTTGTTTAGCTTCTCGTTTTTTTTTTTTTTTTACAGGATTGCCTTTCTCTTTCATACTACCCTTCTTTCATATTTCCTTTTATATTGTGTTCCAAAAAGTAAAGATCACTATAAATTTTATTGCTATTTGCCTGGAATATCATGAACGCTGCCTGAATTAAGCATCGTTACTATTACCAAGTTTAGAAAATTCAATTGTGGCTTATTATAAAAAGAAAATCATAAAGCGCATTTTTTTTTTCCGTCAAAAAAGATTACTGTGATTCTTTGATCATGCAGTCTGACGAAGTTATTTGGCAGGTCATTAACCAGCAGTTTTGCTCCTATAAAGTCAAGTAAAGTATTATCACTCTTAGTCATTCGAGCATTGTATTAACCTAAATACTTCAGGACTCCTACTGGTAATTTCTGCCGTAATCAATACAATGTTACTGGTCTTTGTAATCGCCAATCGTGCCCTTTGGCTAACAGTCGATATGCCACTATTAGAGAAGAGAAAGGTATATGTTTTCTATTTCTCTCAACAATGGAAGTACTTATTTTATTTAGGCATTATTTATTTGTACATGAAGACACCTGAACGTGCCCACTCACCCGCCAAAATGTGGGAGAGGAAGAAGCTTTCGAAAAATTACGCACAAGCTTTAGAGCAGGTATTTGCAAAAGTTGAAGTAGCTAATAATGACAAGTTCTAAACACTACTACAGATCGACACAGAATTGAAATACTGGCCAAACTTTTTATCGCATAAATGTAAGCAACGTTTGACAAAGATCACACAGTATCTTATTCGTATGCGTAAATTGAAGCTTAAAGAAAGGTAAGGACATTATTCGCTCTACGAAGTTTCAGCTATTGACTTGAACCCACCTTAGTGACAGACCACAATTGATTGGTATCAAGAAGAAGTTGGAGAGACGTGAGGCTAATCGTGAACGTAAAGCAGAAGCAGCTGCACGAATAGAGAAATCGATTGAAAAGGAGCTTATTGAAAGATTGAAGAACAAATCATATGGCGATGCACCATTAAACGTTAACGAAGAAATCTGGCAAAAGATTTTGGACGAAGAACTCGAAGATGCCGAAGAAGACGAATCCGAAGAAGAAGAGGAAGAAGGCGAAGAAGAAGACGAGGTATTTGAACGATGTCAATTTGCGACTATACTATTACTAATAGAGTGACTTAAATAGGATGTCGAGTTCGTTTCCGATCTTGAAGATGAATCAGATATTGAAGATATCGAAGACGCATTTGAATGGGAGGAAGAAAAGGAACAAGAGAATGTTGGCTATACTGACTAATTTACAGCATTTGAATTGTACATATAGAGATATGTATATACTACCCCTATTTACCACTCATGAACACGTTCAATACACCCTCAGTAATCCTTAGAATTATATTATTATTAAACTTTATCATTTTGCTTGTCATAAGAATTCTACTCTCAAAGATCTCTTTTTGATCTTGTAATACAACAGTGGTGTATATACATTTGAATGTGTTTATTGCCCAGGTATCCTAGAAACATACAAAGCATGATATTTTATTGTTCAACAATATAGAGAACATCTTATACAGTGAGCCCTACTAGTTTTAATTCTGCTTTGTCTATATCGTTGTTTTCATCTATTGTCCATTCTAACACCCAATAATGTTCTTTGCTTAATTTAACCTTCCATTCACCAATAGTTGCAGTTATTTTGGTTCCATCTTCTGATAATGGGAAAAATCGACTAGGGACATGAATCTCTGTTGATTTGGTACAGCCAAACTCACAATTGATTGTATATTTGAATGAAGCAGGTATTTTTTCGGTTGGTGATATGAAATCAATGTCATCTGGTATGCCAGCAGTTATATAGGGGTGGGGTCTGTAGAGGCAAATTAAGTCACGATCGTTAAGAGAGTGCTGAGGTAATAAGTTAGCGAGCGAATCTGTACTTGAGTTATTCGATGGCTTAGTGGCGTAGTCATCTTTTTTATCTGATGAAGAAGGCGTACTAACTAGAGTGCTCTCGGTTGTGCCAAATGAGTTGGTTGTAGACGTCTTTTCCAAATTAAAATAACAAGTAGAACGTTGCTTTGCGTCAACACTCGATTGTTGCCATATGCTTAAATCTTCACCGTTCCACAAATCTCCCCATTCTCGGCTGTTATCTGGCATGTAGTGCCATAATGTATAATTCAACAAATTCTTTTCCAAGGCATTAAAGTTGGCATCCATGGCTCTATTTTGAGAGGAGCCAGGTGTTTGGATTTGCAAAGTTGTGCTAGTTGCTTTATCCTGATTTTTAAAGAAGGAAACAAACCAACTAAAGAGTGCATATATAAAAGAACGCGATTTATCAGGGCTATTGTCATTTCCTCCCTCCATATCATACGGGATACCAATTTCACCAATAACACAAGGATATGAGCCGATATTTTCATACCCCTCTGATTGGATCGTATTTAGTTGATCTACGAAACATTGCCGTATTGCTTTTTCACCATATCGAAAAGCACGCAAAAACCTTAGCGGACCGGTGCCGTATTTACCACGCTGTAAATTAATAAAATCTATATTGTAGTTGCACCATTTCTTTTTCACAAGAGTTAAGCCATCATACCAGTGAGCAGTATACACTAAACGGTCTAAATTAGGAGGCATCTTGGGAGGCACTTCTAATACTGGTGGTTGTACAAATAGAATAGCCTTATTATGAATGTGACGGATGACGCTTGCGTAGTTCTGAATATGTTCTAACCAATAATCGATAAAATTCGAAGGCTCGCCTGTAGAAGGATTTGTAGCAAAGTAGTGAGGCAATAATAATTGTTGAGATTGCTTATTCCAAACACCATGCGTTTCCCAAATACAGCCTGCTGACCATTGTGGATCTCTTCTCCAACCAAATACCTCACATGCTTCTCGGAGTTCTGATTCATTTAGCCATGCGGTCTTGTTTAGTGGGTCGACTAGCCTGTCACCCGTCTTTTTTGGGCCATTCCATTTAAATTCATAGTGCTGTACTTTAGTAGGAATACCCGAGCCTAATAGCATACCCTGAAAAGGGGTGGGCATTAAACCCATTTTAAAATCTGTATCATGGTCGAGTAGTTTACTTAAATCTTGAAAGGGTAAATAGCCTTGGCCAGGTTCGTTGATTGTATCATAGCCAATCACAACATCATCTTCTAGATTGCTATCATGAATTTTTTGGGCTAGCTGCTCAATTGATTTAAAATAGTGCTGTTGAAGATAGTCTTGGACATTGATTCCGTTGACAATACATTTTGGGGCATAGTCTTTACCAGCAAAAAATAGGGTGAAAATAGTAGCAGCAGCCAGTTTCTGATAATTTGTATTCCAAATCATTTTAGGAAAGTTTTCTGGTTCAGGATATAAGTTATGCACAAGTGCTGCTTCTGTATCCGGGAATTGCAATGGATTTAGGCCTGCAAGCAGTAAGGTCCAACCTGGATGTCCAGAGCCTCCACAATGACGGGACCACTATGTGACTATTAATACTATGTCATTATGAATAGTGCTTTACTTACGCAGTCTTGGTGAGGGTCAATATAGACTTTAAATTGATACTCTTTACATTTTCTCAACAATGAAACGACATAATCAAGATATTCGTTATCATAAATACCACTAGTATTACAATAAATGAGTATATAATGAAGAACACAGTTGTTGCAATAAAATAACTTTACGGTCCTTCATGTTCAATAGCTTCCCAGGTTATAACAAACCGCAACAGATTAAATCCATAATTAGAAAGCCTTTGTAAATGTTCGTCGGCTTCACTTAGGGGAAACGGTCTACCAACAAAACTAACATATCTGTCATAATCCACCCAATACTTATTCCTATCATGGCTTGTCATATCAACAGGCAGTTTGGTGCCTGCTCCAAGGTTTATGCCCTTGAACAAAACTTTACGGTTTGTTTCGGACTCTACAAACCAACGTCCATTTAATTCCAACATTTGTAATAAAGAAGAAAAAAAGATAAAAAGAAAGTTAGAGTTACTCTAGCATAAATATAGCGGACTCGAAAAAAACAGGGAGTTTTTTTTTTTTTTTTTTTTTAAATAAAAAGTCTACTAAAGATCGCTATTTTCTCAATCTAATAGTTTGCCATGGATCTGAACTCCATTCTGTCGTTAATTGGGGTATAAACTTAAAATGCAAGGCTTTTTCTCGAGTCGATTAATGAAAGAGTATAGGATCAAAAAAGCAATTCGCTTGAAAATAAGGATAACCAAGGTCAATCGTCAATAAACTTGGATAAAGTTAATCTGTCGAGTATTAGTCAAGATGTAATACAGCAAGTGAGGCAGGAGTATCTGTCAAAACAACAAAAACCAACGATAAAGGAGGATAAATTGAAAAATGCAACTAGTATTACGCCTGAAGTGTTAGTGGCACTTGGTAATATGGTTAAAGAGACTAATTTGATTCAAGTCCTTAAGCATTGCAAGGAGAGACAGGATAAGAAAGAAAGAGAGTTATTTGCACATAGAGAAACGATTAAAGAAAGATATAAAAAACAAAAAGACAATCTTTTAGCAAAGTAAAGCCCTTATTTCTTACAATTGCTGCATTAATTGAATATTTCTTTTAGAGAACTAATAGGCGTCAAGGTAGATCAAAGAGAAATACAGGTATTTCATTATATGCTGATTGTAAAATAGAAGATTGTTAACTTGAAAGGCATAGGCGCTTGATAGAGAAATGAGCAATGAATTACATAGAATGGATTTACAAGTATTAAAAGATATGGATGGAGAGATGAGGTATTTGCAGAGCGAATTTGTAAAGCTGAGTGTTCCCTTATTTAAGGTCACCAATGATGTGAATGCTATCAAGTTACAGCAAAAAGTTTTATTCATTTTACAAGACATGATTTGAATAAAGCTTATTAAGATATCTTTATGCGTGTGAACCTCATTATTTATGTCTCAATACCTATTATATAAGTGACATTTATACCTGATTTAGGCTATAATTGCAGAAAATGCCCACTAGAATCGTGTTACCTGAATGAAGTATTATTTAAAGTTACAGTGAATTTATTTGTATTTATTTTTTTTTCTTCTTTAAAACAAATGAAAAAACCAACAATTGCTATTATTGGCAGTGGGTAAAAATAGGCAAAATTTCATTGTTTCATTCACCAGTTTATTGAATTGTAATATTATAGATTTAGTGGCATGGGAGCAGCCATCAAACTAAAAAAGGAATTAGGCATTATTGCCCAAATATATGAAGGCACAAGTGAGATAGGTGGAACTTGGAATTATAATACTTATCCTGGCTGTGCTTGCGATGTTCCTAGTCATTTATATTCATTTAGTTTTGAAAAGAACCCAAGTATGTACAATCTTATTATGCGTATATATTAATATATATATATGTATAGGGTTATCTCACATATTTTCTGCATAGATTGGAGTCAAAAGTTTAGTCCTCAAAAAGAAATTCATGACTATATGAAAGGTGTTGCAAGGAAATATGGCATTTATGAACAAACTCAATTTGAAACTAGTGTACTTTGCGCAAGTTGGGTTGAAGAAAAGAGACAGTGGGAACTTGAATTACTGCAACACAACTCAACTGTTCCACAAATTGTCTATTATGATTTTATGTAAAAAAAAAAAAAAAAAAAAAAAAACTTATTTCTATTATCAAAGACTCATAGTATAATATATAGCTTCTGTTGTGTTGGTGGTTTACGTGTACCTCATGTACCTGAACAATTTAAGGCGTTCGAGGGGAAAATAATTCATTCATCAAGCTGGGACAACGACTATGATTTTACAAACAAAACAGTAGCTGTCATTGGTAGTGGTACAAGGTAAAACTATCATGTCCATTCATGTATAATTAAAGCTAACGTCTTTATTCTTTACATAGTGCAATTCAAATTGTTCCTAATCTAGCCCCAAAGGTCAAACATTTGTACAGTTACCAACGTACACCTTCGTGGGTTGCCCCAAGAGAACAATATAGCTACTCAAAATTTATAAAGTTTGTTTTCGCCTATATTCCTTTTGCTATGCTCATCTACAGAGCTTTCTTATTTTTAAGATCGGACTTGATTCGATTCCAGATGTTTAGAAACGCCAATTCGAGAATCGCCAAGATAGCCAAGGAGCAAATTAGAAACCATATGAGGCATGTGTTCGTGACCCACAACAAGCCAGAGCTCGCTGATAAGCTTATTCCTGACTTCCCCGTGGGCTGTAAACGTATTGGTATTTCTGATGACTATTTGCAATCTTTATGTGCTGATAATGTTACTGTAAACTGTACATCCATCAATAAAGTACATGGAAGAACTATTGAAACTATCGATGGTCAAGAAACAGAAGTAGATGTTTTGGTCCTTGCTACTGGTTTTAACACAGGTGGTTTTCTAGGTGAACTTCAATTGTATGGCAGAAATCAAGTTCATTTAAACTCACTATGGGAGACTTCTATACCTAAATCATTCAAAACTGTCTCTGTTCATGGGTTCCCAAATCTTTTCATAACACTAGGGCCTTTTTCAGGGTTAGGGCATAATTCTGTTGTGACAATCATTGAAAGGTATCTTTTCGTGCATATCACTTTCAAAACCTCTGTCTAATAGTTCATCATTTACAGTCAAATTGATTATTGCGTGGATTTGATAAAGTACACAATCAATAGCGGCAGTACTTGTATTGATGCTAAAGAAAAAGCTCAAGAGCAATTTGCTACTGAAGTTATGGGAGCTTTTGAAGGCACTGCTTGGAAAGGAGGTTGTAAATCATGGTATATTACCGAGAACGGCCAAGTCAGAAGTCTGTGGCCATATAACGTTTTAAACTTTATGAAAATGTTAAAAAACACAGACTTTAACCAGTCATATGTCAAGGCATAAATACGATTAAAGAAATGTTTTTATAAATTGAAAATCTTGTCCTATATACTACAGGCTCTATAACAGCAATAACAGATTCTTGTCATTATTAGTAGGGCGCGGATATACATTCGCCATGGCTAATATATAACCAACTGAGCTCAATGTACATATTTAAATTCAGCATATAATATATCGGTTCCTATATGATAACTAAGTAGTGGTCCTAATTAAGGGTTCTGGCAAATTTTGGGGCCCTAGCGGCACCCAATGGACACCACATTGGTTAATCACTGAAAATAGGAACAATCACAAGTACTATTCTGACTTTTAGTGTCTGCGTTGTTTGTAGATAGAGCAGAAGCATCAAAAGAAATTAATAATTTTAAAATAGCAGACGAACATAGAGTTTCTGTGCTCATTCAGATATGATTTGCCTGTTATTTAAGAATTATTGAAGTTTCTGTTGTCAAGTCTCCTGCATTCCTTTTTAAGATTGTCGATTTGAAAGATTCCAACTTGCTGGCGATTAACAGGAATTTCACCAACAGCACAGAAATGAGAACCACGGGCACTTGTAAAGAACACTCTAGCATGCAAATAATAGGTTTCGACACTTATGTCTAACTTTTCAGGAAAATAGGGCTCACAGTATAATATATCCCTCATACTCCTCCATAATAGTACCAAGTTCACCCAAGAAGTTACCTTGCTTTACAAATGATTTATCGTCTTTTGCTCTAGCCTTTCTCATTTCGTACTTGGTTCTATCCTTGTTGCCTGAAATTGAGCTGATGTGTCTAGCTGGTTGAATAGTCTCGCCTTTTTGGGAAAAAATTCCAGTAGCCATTTTTTTTTTTTTTTTTTGGCGTTGTTAGAGTGGATCACTTTTCATTTTATTGACAAAAACTTCTTCTTTGGCAGGTAAATGCTTCGAGGAATATTCAGTATGGTTGTGTTCCTCCTTGCATTCGATTGTACAAGAGCTATCAACAAAAGTGAACTTAACTTTAGCGTCATATGCCTTATGCAATAAAGTTTTTTTGCAGTGAATGCAGCATTGTTGAGTGATTCGTTTTAGGTCGGGTCTTGGTCTCATCACCTTTTTAAAGAGCAGGCAGTCTTTATTGTTACATTCAACAGATCCCAGGCAAGATTTCAAATAAAGCTCAGAGCCATTCTTAAATTTTTTCTCGTACACTTTTTGTAGTTGCCATCGAATATTGAAATTAAAATCGCAGAATGTGATTTTAGTCACAGAAGGTGTAATACGCTCATCATAGCCACCGTCAGGATATCTTCTTTTTTTTCAAAGGAATACATGCAAGAAAGATATTAGTAGTATAGACAACTTCAAAGAAATAAAAATAACTGAGGACTTCTAGATCGAGAGGATCACACTCCAATGAGCACAAAGTAACTAATTGTATTGCTGGCTAGTTCTTGGTTCAATTTTTCTGTTGTTAAAAAAAAAAGACCGTCCTATAAGCCACACAATTGAAATTCAGCAGAGAAAATTTTTTTTTTTTAGAGTTGAAATAAATTCAGTGGGCAAGTGCTAAAAGAAGTAGTTCCTTCTCTTTCTCCCAATCTTTTTGAGATCTTTAATAACTAGTCAAAATGGGTCGTATGTATACTTCTGGTAAGGGTATCTCTGGTAGTGCCCTCCCCTACCGTCGCACTCCTCCTTCTTGGGTCAAGACTACCTCTGAAGAAGTTGTTGACATGATCTGTAAGAATGCCAAGAAGGGTCTTTCTCCCGCTCAAATTGGTGTCATTCTCCGTGACTCTCATGGTATTCCTCAAGTCAAGTCCATTACTGGTAACAAGATCCTCCGTATCCTCAAATCCAACGGTCTTGCTCCCGAAGTCCCTGAAGACTTGTACCACCTCATCAAGAAGGCTGTTTCCATCCGTAAGCACTTGGAACGTAACAGAAAGGACAAGGACTCCAAGTACCGTTTGATTCTCATTGAATCTCGTATCCACCGTCTTGCCCGTTACTACAAGACCGCTGGTCAACTTCCTCCCACTTGGAAATAGTATCCTTTTTTAATTATAGTACTAACCTTAGCATGTGTGTGTGTGCATGTGTTTATACATTTTTACTGCCTATATTGGACATTACGTCAAGAGTCAACGTCTTGTCTTTCTCATTAGAAAGAAAGCGAGCTCGGTAACTGTCCTCCTTAACCCATACTTTTTTTTTCTAATAGTGAATCTGCCACTGCTTCTGCTATGGTCGCTTAAACAAGTCTCTCTTGTGTCCAAGGATCTCGATAACTTTCAAGAAACGTATCTTTTTCGAAATATATATTATCAAGAAAGTTTGTCATTAAACTTTATCAATTTTTTTGATAAAACAACAACATCCTTTGTCTAATGTGTTGAACGTGTCAAATATGTGTATTGCAAGTCAATGGAAGTGCTCAATTCTGCTCTCTTTTCTATAATAACCTGATGATGACAATTAATCAAACTTTCTCTTGATGTTCTATGAAAGTTGTATTCACACTGGCTGAGGGTTATTTTTATAAGAAAAAAGAGTTGAGTTGAGTCTACTCCATCGTTTCAATACAGTGATATTTATTTCCTTCATTAGTTATGAACTTGAGTTTCCTAGTAGTCCTTTTCTTTTAATTGTTAAGCCTTTTGTTACTAAGCCACCTCGTCGTTGAATGAAGCTTACGTGCCTGAACTCGAAAGCTGGCCAATCAGTCTACGAACATTTTAATTGTACCTTTGAAATGGTAACGCGATAAATCTCGTATTTTCGCGTATTCTAAATTTTAAATTAATAACCTTGTCAATCTAAACCTTCTTTTTTTCTATTTATTTTACATTGAAGTACGAGCTATGTTTTCAACATTTGGAGGAACAAGAAAGAAAGAACCCATTATTACTTTTAAAAGAAAAATACCGTTTGTTACCGATGAACCATTAAGGAAATCACTGCAGCAAGTAGGAGATCAACATTATAATGACTTTTTAATTCCAACCTTAGAAGAAACATGTCCTAAAAGCAATTCGAACCTTTCATTAGAGAAATCAGTAACTGCCTTGTCATTTGCGAAATCAAGTACCGTCCAGAAAAAAGTACCTAATGAGAAAACCAATAAAAAATCTCCAGAAATGACTGATCAAACAACAAAAGCACCTCGTAGATCAATTGTAGATTCTATATTTGATTTTCCCGATTTAAACGAGGAACATTCGGAAATCAAAGTTATGGTAGCTTCCAGTAGACCTGTCTTAGACACAACTCCACTAGTGAGGAAGAAATCAAAATCAAGAAATAAGTCGCCAGGTAAGCCTAGCTTGGCAGAAAAGACACCTGTAACTAGCAAAAAGTCCTTATCAGCACCAACAAACAATGTACAAATAAAAAACCGCACAACAAAAACCCCAAACTATGACTCCTTTGATATATTTGACTTCGATCCAGTACCTACTTCACAGCCATTACACCGGAAAGCTAGAAATATACCAAATACCACAACGCTTAACAGAAATACAGCCAATTTCAAAGTCTTATCAGTAAACAACTCTATATATCCAATAAATGGGACGAGAATCAAAAATCAAGCATCTATTGGCAACACGTTATATAACGAAGCACTCTTTCAAGCAAACAACTCCTCGCTTATAAATACACCATTGCCAGAGAAGAAACGAAAGCGGAACCTTGTTGCTCATCTAAAGACAGCCAACGGTGAAACAGAAGCTAAACCACAACATCAAGGATTCGATTTTCTGTCTGACGAGGAAGAGTTTTTACTAGAACAACAGCAGCAGCAACCCTTATCGCCAGTCAGAGAAATAATTACAACTAGAGAGCGCAGCTTTTCCCCTGAACTCTCCTATGCCGAAAGAATGGAATTACAATTAGATTCCATTATGAGATCCGAGTTTGGAAATGGTCAACAGTCAAAAAAGCAAGTCAAATCAGACGAATTGAATACAAGAAGACCCCGTTATCAACCTCTCAATAAAGTAAATGTGAAGGTCACTTTTTAATGCACTAATAAAAGGATATGTACAGACTTTTTTTTTTTTATTATTATTATTCTTGTTTTTTACTATCCCAGTACTTTTTAATAGCTTCTTCACACTCGTCTTTTGTTCCTGCAGGATTCTCTAATTGCCATATCATTTGCACTTTCAATAATTCAGTGATAACTGGCCCAGGTTTCACACCTACAAGTTGTGCTGCTCTTTTACCATCCACTAAATTCTTCCAAGTATAACAATCTGTGATATTATAATCTTTCGCTAATTGGATCAATTTGCTGAATTTGTCGCCCAAATCTTCACCTGTTTGTGGTTCAATAGATTCCGGTGTTGACCATGTTAAAGTGGGATAAGCATCAAGAATTTCTTTCACAGCGGCTAATTTCACAGCAGTTGTCCATAAGGCGCCTAAATCTCTAATCAGCATACCCAGTTCTGATCGTGAAACAGGTTCTTTTGTATTCTTTTCAGCCAAATCCTGTAATAAACGAACACCTTTGAAAATGGTGGAAACGGTATTGATATCACCATTGGTAGTCTATCCATGTCACACTTAACTTTGTTTCGACTAAACTTGATACATAATATATACACTTACTTTAATTGAGTCTCTGAAAACAAGTTGAACAGCCGGGATCTCTTTCTTCTTTACTTCTGATGTAACATCAAGATAGGGTAAGGCGCTTGCAGATAAAATGAGATTTCTCTTTTCAGTATTTGAAGCAACTTTCAAGTTCTCGAGTTGCAGACTATCTTCAAAGCATAACCACTCCAGAGCACCAATGGCAGAAACTGCCAGAGATGCTTCACCAATAGTTCCACTTTTGATGGTTGCTGGAGGTGCCATAATGACAAAATAAAGATCCAAGTCGTGAATCAGTTGAAGCGACAATAAAGGGTGTGGGCCTGTAATCATTTTTTCGTATTCAATGCCTACACGCTCACGACTAATTTTGTTGATCAATTCGTTTTTGATTTCTGTGTTGCTGGCTGCCTCGCGTAACTCAGGTGTCATCTCAAAATTGAATCGACTCGCGAATCGAATACAACGCAATACACGAAGAGGATCGTCACGAAAGGTCTCAAAGGGTGCTAGTGGTGTACGAATGATGCCTTTTATCAGATCGGAAATACCCTTCCCATAAAAATATTAATTTTTTCTTTGTCAAGATGTTTATGCCTAATTACCCTCTCTGTGAAATCCTCAACGGAATGTGAATTAACATTGTAAAATAGACTGTTAATAGTTGTATCTCGACGGTATGCATCTTCGGTTGGTGTTCCAAATGTCTATTAGTAAAATGAGTAACTGAACTATTTCGAATGATCAATAGTGCACTTTACAACTTTTGAAGGAATGCGACTACCTTCTTCGTAAACCTCTGTTCTAAGATTACAGAAATCGACTTCTTGATTGAACAGTTTTGTAGTCGCTGTTTCTAAATGTTTTGATTTCTCAGGGTTGCTGTCGATTTTGGCAATAGATCGAGTTGGAACACCTTGGCTTTCAAGATACCTGTTGACATAAGTGGCAAATTCATAGCCCATCATATCGTTTATAGCAATGTCTAGATCATGACATTCTTTTCCAAGAAGCTACTCATCAAATGTTATTTGCAATTGTCATGGGATTATGTTTCTTTAGAAATAATTACCTTGTCACGAACCCAACCACCTGCAATTCGACATTCGATGAGTGGCAACTCAGGTCTTTCTGTCGCAATTAAAGCCGAAACACCTTGAAGGACTTTGCATATTTTCGCTTCTGTTTCCGACAAATCCACCTTCATAGTGACTCCAGTTTTAGATATCCCATAACACCTGCTGTCCATTGTTATAAATCGCTTAAACAAAGAAGTTGATAAACGGAACATGAATATACGCGAATCTCTTTTATTTTTTATATTTTTTTTTTGTGTTGGTCAGGAGTTTTAGTTACCGCAGCAAGTTTTTAAGCAGAGACAGATGATATATGTATAAAGGGGGAATCAAAGTTTGACTTATTGTCCAAGTGTATTTTTTCAAGAATCGAAAGGGTTGAGAGCAATGGCAGTAGACACGCAAACATTATTAAGCCCATTGTTTGACCTTACATGAAGTATGCGCATTATATTACTATACCAATAAAAGACCTTAACTTCAACACAGCACCCCTGTCGGACAGTCTTTTTAGTGCTACTACTATTGAATTGAATTTACTGTGCGATGCCATCAAATGAAGCTGTGAAAGGGTAACGTTAGTCAGTGTTCATTCAACACCCTTGTCTTAGAATGGAATATGATCTATACCTTAATTAACTTGTAAAGTGTGGGGAAATTAAGGTTAGAATATGGGAAAAAATGGGTAAATCAATGAACAAAAAAAAAAATTTTTTTTTTTTTCATCTAAATAAAATAAATATAGGGTGGGTGGGAAATGTATTAAATGCCATAATAATATAACGTTTCTATATATTCTAAAGTTGCTGATGAGCAGTTACTGAGTTGATGTTTGAAGCTTGAAGCATGTCATACCAAGACTTGAATTGTTCAAGGACAACAAATGTGATGATGGTTTGAGGTCCTAAACGGATAAAGGCAGGTGTCCAGCCTTTAAAGAATGAAGCAATGCCTTCTGTTTTGTACATTTGTCGCATGATAGTTGTAGCTGACATTTTATGATCATGGGAAGCAGCAGACATTATACGAGTCTTGATGACATCAACGGGAGAACATACAGTAGTAGCGACAAGACCCTAAACAGGTAACGTTAGTTTCTATTGGGGAATAGAAGAAAGGAACTTACGGCAAGTACACTGGATAGCAAATGAACAGGTACACCATCTTGTAAGGGGGTATGATTTAAAATAATTGCTTTAAACATGTCATAGGAAACACATTGCGATGAAGTCATTAATATAGCTCGATTAATATTAGGGCCTACACCACGAAATAATGCTGATGTTCCTTCTTCTTTGGATATACGAATAATGCCGTCAATAGCATGTTTGTAATTACGTCGCTGTTGAGGTGGAAGTTGTCCATCATTTTGCATGCGGACATTAATAACATCACCTGGATTACCACAGGCTCCACCAAGAGCACCAGCAATACTTGAACAGACTAGCAATTGACCGACATTTGCTTCTATTTATAGTTTATTTATTTGTTTGCTTACTTCCCCCCACCTTTTTATATATTTTTACTTACTTTGATGAGTTACTGAAGTAACATAATCTTTTAATTTTTCATAGACTCCAAATCTAACTGTTGAATAGGTAGCTTGTCTTAAAATGGAAGCAGATAGCCCAGCATACAGTTTAAAGAACCCTTCATTCTGGAAAATCTTGACCATGGTCGAAAACATGCCAAGTTTAACATTACCTTTCGAATTTTGAAGTCTGACTTTGGTTAAATCAAAAGGATGAACGACAACAGCAGCTACACATGAAGCTGCTCCACCAAAGTAAAAAGGGTAACTTTTCTTCACTGTTGACATATCTACTGAGAGAAAGAAAAAAAAAGTGGGGGAGATGAAGAAAAGAGTTCCCGCCTTCTTCATTTTATACTAACTAAAAAAATTTTTCTGTGGAAATGAATTACCCCGAAATGTCTCGTTTTCCGGTTTTTTACATTATAGAGTAACAGTGGCATTTATATAAAAGAATGATCACTTTGGGGAGTGTGTTCGATCACATAGGTCATAGTATTACGTAAATTTTTGAACATTATCGAGTTGTGTCGGGAATTCGACCTAACGATACATTGTGTATAATACCCTGATAGCTTTAATAAAAGAAAATAAACTTAAAGTCATCGATATTTCTGACTCATTGAATACATGCCCCTTTAGAATAGTAATGACTAGTTGCGTTTACTTTTAAAAAACATAAAGCAGTAAAGATGTTATAGTGGCAACAACAAATGTTGGTCATCTATGATGGTTATCGCAAATAGGCAGTCGCTTCTAAAAAGATGCATGTATAACGAATACCGCTGCAGGTTACTGAGAATTTGGCCCTGTCCAAATTCATAGGTCAAGACTCACCGAAGGGTAGTCTTAGCCTCACAGGTGGAGAATATCTTATTGGTAACGTTTAAGTAGGGCTGTTTTGGAAATGTGGGGTATAGCTATACTAATATATTCGCAAATCGCAATATGATTTGCATCCAGTGTGTTTGAAATATAGAACTTGATTCGAACTTTCCGTTTGGAACTAGATTTTGCCACCTCCTGTAACGTACGCTTGTTCAGTAACATAGATACTGTAATCTTGATTCAGCGTTGCCCAGCAACACAGGGGCAAACTCAGTGATTGGATAAAGACTTTTATAAACGGATCTTATTGCCCTAGTAACTAATGACTAGTGGGCCCTTCCTTATGTTTGTACATAAAACGTTTTGTGTTACACATTATATTCGTTTTTTAAACCAAAATGAGGCCCTCCTTCCCACCCCTGATTGATATCATTTTAAGCTTGTCAATTAAGGACATATTAAAATCAATTTTTTTCATTCGCAAAAGCCACTATTTCAAGGGCAAGTGTGGAAAATTTCTTTTCATTTTTTTGTTTCGCAACACGTCAACACGTAATTTAGCCAACAAAAATCAAGAGATGATAAAACGCTGTTTAAAAATAAAATCAAGACAACCAGAAAACTAAAAAAAATATTTTTTTTTTCTCTTTCTCTAATCAGTTCTTTGTTTTTTTCTTGAAGAAAAAAATTTTTCTTTTTTGTTATTGTCAAAATTTAGGAGATTACCTTTTTTTTTTATTCCATCCTGAATTTCTAACGTTAAATTTAAGAAAAAAACCTTTTTTCTTTGTAAAAAAAGTTTATTTTTTGAAAAAAAAAAAAGAAAGGGGAAAAGATAGTCTTCAACAAAGAAAAAACCGGAGACTTTTTTAATTGTTACGAAAATGTCCCAACAACCAAGAGATTTGTATCAAAACTATTCTAATTATTCATTGAATAATCAGAATCAACCCCAACCGCCTCAAACTAATAGAATGAATATACAACTGGGTCAAAACTATGGTCAACCAACTCAAAACTTTTATTATCAACAGCAACAACAACAGCAGCAGCAGCAATCTCCTCAGCTATTGCAACAACAGTCGCCTCAACTGTTACAGCAACAGCACCAACACCAGCAACAGTCCCCTCAACTATTGCACCAACAGTCACCAAGCCAGGCCTCTGCTCAGCTCTTGCAGCAGCAACACTTATATTATAGACAACAGCAGCACCAGCAACAATCCCATTCTCCTCAACAACAACCGCAGCAACAACATATGTTGAACATGGGATATAATGCTTATCAACAGCAACAGAGACCGCCTCCTTCTCAGCCTCCTCGAAATGTATCGCCTATGATGATGAACTCTGCAGCTTCTTCCATGATTAGACCTCCACAACAACAGCCACAGCAACAAGGTATGTACTCTAATCAAATGATGAACCATCCTGGCATGCAGCAGTCTATGGTCCATCAGCAGCAGCAGCAGCAGCAACAGGGTATGCACCCTAACGCTCGCTATATAAATCCTTTCCCAAACCAACAAATGCCACCCCAGCGCCCACCTCAGGCGTTTCCCTTCCAACAACTTCCTCAACTCTCTCCTCAGCAACTACAGCAACTTTCACCTCAACAGCTGCAAATGTATCAGCAACAAATGCAGCGACAACAGCAGATGCAACGCCAACAAATGATGATGCAACCAAATTTCGATCCTCGTTTTCAACATTTGCCTCCTCATCAGCAGCAAATGATGATGAGACAAATGCACCAGATTCAAATTCAACAGCATTATCAGCAGCAGCAACAGTACCAAGCTTATGACCGTCCTAAGCGTCCTACTCGAATTGCCACTAAAAAGAAAAAGAATTACGATTCATCTGAAGAAGAAGAGGATTTCGTATGTACTCTTATCTGTATTGTATTTAACACGATTATTAAGCCTTTTTTTTTTTTAGGATCTTGAGTCTGAAGAGTCTGAACCTCCAGTTAGCGATTTTGAAGATAGTGATGACGAATCTAAAAAGAAGAAGTCAGAGGAACCTGAAGAGCCCGTCACTATTCCTTTGGGTACTAAAGTGTTTGAACGTATTCTTGATTACAGAAGAAACGAAATTACTGGTAAAGAAGAATTGCTGATTAAATACAAAAACACGAGTTTCCTTCATTTGGACTGGGTTCCTCTCAAGCAAATTGAAGGTGAGCACTTGGGAAAACATCGTGTGAAAAAGTTTTTGCAGAAATATCACCAAGATGGTGAACGCGGTGAAGATTATAAAGATTATATGAAGGTGAGAAAAATCAAAAATGAAAAAAAAAGTGATTTGTATTGATTTCACATGTATAGATTGAACGCGTTATTGATGATGGTGAGTTGGAAGATCCTGCTACAGGCGAAAACAAAATTTACTATCTTGTCAAGTGGAACGGTATGTTTTACGACCAATCTACTTGGGAAACTGAAGAAGATGTCAGAAAGGCAAATGGTTTAATGTTGGACGAGTTTTTGGGTAGAAAGCAAATTCCCCAAGAAAAGCTGGCTCCTTCGCCTCCCCGTCCTGATTCTTCCCGCTTCTTTGAATATGCAGAATCTCCCAGCTTCAAATACAACAACCAACTGCGTCCTTATCAATTAGAAGGTCTTAATTGGCTTAGATTTTGCTATTATACCTTCAGATCTTGTATTTTAGCTGATGAAATGGGTCTAGGTAAAACTGTTCAATCAGTTGCTCTCTTGAACGATATTTACAATGCTGTTGGTATACGCGGTCCTTTTCTCATTGTTGCACCTTTGTCCAGTAAGAACAAACTAAAATAGAAGTAAAGAAGTTAGAATATTAACCTGTGAATTTCATCTAGCTATCCCTCATTGGACTCGTGCCTTTAGAGCATGGACAGACTTGAATGTGATTGATTTCCGCGGTAGCACCACAGCTCGAAACTTGATTATTGAAACTGAGTTCCACTATCAAGATATTGAAGGAAGCCCTATTCCAAACAAATTCAAGTTTGACGTCCTCATCACTACATACGAGATGGCTTCTGCTAGTGCAATGACTTTGAAGGACATTCCATGGCGCTGTGGTGTCTTTGATGAAGCTCATCGTTTGAAGAATAAGAACTCCAAGGTCCTCGAAGTTTTGAGAACATTCTACATGGATCACAAGCTACTGTTAACCGGTACTCCTCTTCAAAACAATCTTGGTGAACTCTATAGTTTACTTAACTTTATGCAACCCGATATCTTCAATGATGAAGCACGTTTCTTTGCTGAATATGGTTCTTTGAAATCCGCTCAAGAAGTTGAACGATTACAATATTTGTTAAAACCTATTATGTTGAGACGTTTCAAGGAAGATGTAGAAAAGACTATTCCTGTCAAGGAGGAAACGGTCATTGAAGTCGAACTAACCAATCCTCAAAAGAAATGGTATCGTGCTATTCTTGAAAAGAACTTTAGT
The DNA here is from genome assembly GCA_000697295.1 of Mucor indicus B7402. Classification (NCBI taxonomy): domain Eukaryota; kingdom Fungi; phylum Mucoromycota; class Mucoromycetes; order Mucorales; family Mucoraceae; genus Mucor; species Mucor indicus. The sequence continues at coordinate 35,386 of JNEK01003004.1, forward strand.
TTCTTGAGAAAGGGATCTAAATCCAACAAGGACATGCCTCATCTTCGAAATATCATGATGCAGCTTCGTAAATGCTGTATCCATCCTTATCTTTTAGAAGGAGCTGAAGACGTTATTATTAGTGAATGTAACGCTGTGGGACCTCAAGAACAATTTAACTGTCTTGTGCAATCTTCTGGTAAACTTGTCCTCATTGACAAGCTTCTCAGAAAGCTTATTCAGGGCAACCACAAAGTATTGATCTTCTCGCAATTTACAAGGTAAGAATTTAGTAAAGATGTTTGAAATCGAACATTTGCTGACTTTTATTTAGCTGTTTGGATATTCTCGCTGACTACCTTCGTGGAAGAAGTTATGCTTATGAACGTATTGATGGTAGCATTCCTGGTGATCAACGTCAAGCTGCTATTGACAGATTCTCGACTTTACCTATTGAAGAGTCTTTTGTCTTCCTTCTGTGTACCAGAGCCGGTGGTGTTGGTATTAACTTGACAGTAAGATAACTTCAATCATTAAACAAGCAAACACGGACTCATCGTTTATATAATTTATAGGCTGCAGATACATGTATCATTTTTGATAGTGATTGGAATCCTCAAAACGATTTACAAGCTCAAGCCAGATGTCATCGTATTGGTCAGACTAAGCCTGTTCAAATTTATCGCTTGATTTGTGCCAACACATACGAAAAAGATATGTTCGATCGTGCCGGTATGAAGCTGGGTCTTGATAAAGCTGTTATGGGTCAACACGACGATGGAAGCGTCAATAAGACTGCTGAATTAAATCGAAAAGAAATCGAAGATCTATTGAAGAAGGGTGCCTATGGTGCTATGCTGGATGATGAAGCAAGTACTAAGTTTTGTGAAGAAGACATTGACCAAATTTTGGAACGTCGTACAAAAGTTATTCGCCATGAAGGTAATGAAAAGGGCTCTGTCTTTTCTAAAGCTACATTCTCTACGGCTGATGATGACAACGCCGGTGTTGATTTGGATGACCCTGACTTCTGGGAGAAATGGGCCGCCAAAGCTCATATTGATACAACACATAAACGAGAAGAAAACCCATTGATCATGTCTGGCTCTCGTAGAAGACGCCAGGTGCAACGTTTTGGTTCGCGCGGTGCAGATGCTGATTATTCTGATAATGATGACGGCTCAGACGCGGCATATGAAGACGAGTCTGATTCTAAATCAGGTCGTCGCGGACGTGATCAGGTTCGCCCTTGGACGCTTTCTGAAAAAACAAAGTATGAACGTAAACTGATGATTTATGGTTATGGCTGTTGGGATCAAATGATTCAATTTTTCCCCCGCCGTACTGAAAAGGATCTAAAGGCTGTTACTCGTACATTGATGCGCAAGGTTCTTCCTATTATTAAAAATGTCAAGAAGACGACAGAAGAAGACCGCAGATTAATCTCAGACATAGAAAATATCTTGGAAAACGACGCTGCTGACGAAGTCAAAAAGAGCGATACCATCCCTTATGCTGGAGCTACAAAGAAACAAATTGCAGAGTTTAAGTCGTTCCTGTTGCAAGCACCTGATGATTATATTGATCATGTTCAAAGAAAAGGTAATACATTTAGATTTTAGAGATTTAGCAATTGTTAATTTCTTTTTGAAGGTCGCAATTTCTTGCTTCGTATCCAAATGCTTCATATTATTAGAGATAGAATTGTTCCCACAGATTGGGAAGAGGCTAAAAACTTGGAAATTCCTAAAGTAACTGGTCTACCTCCTGCTAAATGGTGGGGTGCTGATGAAGATCGCTGCCTGTTACTTGGTATCTGTAAACATGGCTACCAACAATACCTCGCCATGCGCAATGATCCTGAATTTTGTTTTTACGGAAAGAAATACGATGATAGTCAGGCTGGCGGATTAGAAGACGATGACACCGCTAACGAGAAAAACGATGATGGAGATAGTATCCAAGATTCGACAGAGTCTGTTAAGGCGCCTACAAATGTAATTGCTAGAAAAACTTACAACAAAAAGGACGATGATGATAGCGACTACGATGATAACAGAAACGAAGAATCTGAGGACGAAGATGACGAGTACCTCGGTAAACAGAAAGTTTACATCTGGCCTTCAAAAGCAGATATTGGTATGCGTTTACGTCGTATCATTGCGGCTTTCTTGAGAGAAAGAGCTACTACTGGTCGCAGACGCAGATATCAAGATGGTACTCCCACTCGTGGACGTACTGGCAACACTCGTGCTGGTTCAAGACGTAGAGCAGCCGCAGGCGAACTTTCCAATCGTTGGACAAAGAAAAATAAGAGCGATTTCCTTAAAACTCTTATGTCATTTGGTGTGGAACGCGATGGAGACGACTATAGATGGGACCGATTTAAGGAAATTGCTAACCTTGATAAGAAGAGCGATGATGCACTTACTAATCATTTGAAGGAAGTTGTAACCAGTTGCGAAGACGCAGTGAAGCGCCACGCTACAGAAAGCAGTAATAATGCAGCTGCGTCTGCCCTTGGTGCTGATACCGAAACACCTGCATCTTCACCAAAAGATACAAACAGTCGTGAATCAAGCCCTGACGGTAATGACGGTAACGAAGGCGATATTATTTCTTTCGATAAAGCACGTCGTTCTTTGAAACGCATAGAACAAATGAATACTATCCGTGAAAAAGTGCTCACAAACCCTGGCCTCGATGAGATTTTGACGAAGGCGAGAAAGACATCAGGCCTTCCTAGGTAAGATGATTGTGTTTAAAGTAAATTTGTATGATAATTCTGATATTTTTTTTTCTATGATATAGCTGGTGGGAAGTACCCAAGCACGATAAGGCTTTGTTAGAGGGTGTAAGCAAGCATGGTATGGGTCGCACAGATTTAATTACCGAAGACCCTGAATTACCATTTTACCATGTTAAACAAAGCTTAATGGATGCTGGAGACGAGAGCCTAAATGAGGAGCAAGAAGACACGTCTTCAAAGTTTGTGTGGCCAAGAGACTTGGTCATTGTTCGTCGTATTGACTCGCTATGCGATCTGGTGTTGAATCCTAAGCCTTTAAGCGCTCGCCAAATGAGAAAGCGTAAACCTGATACTGGAATACTTGAGGGCCAACGAAAGAGAGTTAGAGGTGACTTTGATGACGGTATGGAACTTGGTGCTAAAAGTGATTTAAGTGACGAGGAAGGTAATGTCGAAGATTATGGTGAATACGAATATGCTGATGAGGATGAGGAAGGACATCCTCTTACATATGAACATGCTGAAGCTGCACAGTATGGCCATCCACCAGTCGAAAACACACACTACAATCATCACCAAAATGAAACACAACAGTATAATCAACATCATAACGAAGCTGCAACTTATAACAATCAACACAATGAAGATAGTCAATATCGTCACGAAACCGAAGCGTCTCGCTATCATCAACAGAACGACGCTGCTCATTACCATCAAAGAAATGAAGCTGCTCCCTATCACAACTCTAATGAACAACCTCGCTACCATCAACAGAATGAAGCTGTTCAATATGATCAACAACCTAACGAAGCTGTACAATACGATCAAGACCAAAATGAGGCTGCACAATACAATCGCGATCAAAACAGTGAGACTGGTCAATATGATCAAGACCCAAAACTTATTTATCAAATTATTCAAATGTAAATAAAACAGAATAAGTAGATTAAAATTATGAAATCATATATTATCAATATAAAACTGTAAAGAAGTACAACTTTTTTTTTTGTCAAGTGGGGGGTTTTTTCCAGTGATTTGACGGTTGACAAAGGCATCAAAAATAGAGTTTGTTATGTAATAATTCGTAGTTTACAATTCCAAAAAAAAAAAAAAAAAAAAAAAAAAAACATCATTTATTAACATGTTTGTCCTTACTAATACGCGTATATTCGCGTATCAATAACAATGCCATTTGTAGAACAAATCCTCCCCCCCCCCCTATTTTTCCCGTCTGTTAGATACAAAAAAAAAAAAAAAGGTGTATTTTTGTAGATGTAGATGTATAGTATCATGCAAACAATTATTGCCGCGAGTTAATTGGATAAATAAGAAGGTGAATTTTTTTTTTTTATTTCATTTAATATGATTACACTCATATTTGCGCATTTACACGTTATATTACCATTGTTTTCATTTATGTATATTAAAGCGAGTTTCTTCGTTTTAAGCTCTGAGCATTTCGGTTTGGAAAGTTTCCATGAGAAAGGGGATGCTGCAATGCAGAGTGGTCCATATAAAACTGATTTTGATGCATCAGTTGCATACTTTGACCTTGTCTATGTGACATATTTCTTTTCTTATGTTGCGAACTCTTGGAGTCTATAAATGAACCTGGTAAAATAGCCTTGCTTCTATTTATTTTTTCTTCAGAAATGCGAGTGATAGAGACTGGAACGGTGATGACTCCCTTGTCAACCACCAAGTTTGTGATAGCAAGAACAAATGCCCACATAAATAGTCCACTTAGTTTTGCGCCCGTCGTTGAAGAGCTAATCCCATTTTCATGCGTGGACAGCGAATCAAAAGCTGTAGCAATCAGGATGTGAGGTACATGAAGTAATGGCAGCAATATGAGGGCCGACAAGCGAGGATCAATAGAAATAGGCTTTCTGAAAGCTTTTGTGTTACTTTGTTTCGGATGAGTAGGTAATTTTTTGCTCTCGTTCTGTTCGACGGTAACTCTGGTTGCTTTAACCTTGTTGTAGATGATAGTCTTCGCGACTGCACTTTCGTCGCTCTTGTTATTATTACGTAATATTTCAGAAACAGCCAAATCTCGGGAGAGAGAATCAATAATAGCCATTGAGGAGTTTAATCTTTCAAACGATTTTGTCAAGGAGTTTTCTGTGTCTTTTTGTTTGGTTAAACAGACAGCCGACTTCTTGTTTGCCATTGTTGAATTTACATGTGTGTAGGAAGGTGTTTTTGATCTCCTAATACCAGAAGGATATGACATAGGGCGAGCACCTCCACGATAGCTTGATCTCCTCTTATGGTATCTTTGTTGATCAGATGATGATGACGAGGAGAGCTTTCTAACTAATGGAAGACTGGATGGCCTAGTACTTGCATGACTCTTACTAGTAACAGCTTCGTTTGCTTCTTGTATTAAACTTGACAAAATATGTGAGATTCTATCAAACTGGTAATCCTCGTTTGCTTGATCACACTCCATAGAATCTGTTAATAGACCTAGGGCGGATAATGGCCTGGCAATTGTATGTCGACGAGATCGCTTTATATTCATTTCTTCGTTAGTAATATCCATTTTAGCCTATAAAGTCTATGTTCAGTGACTTTGTTGTTTTTATGATGGTGTTTATATTTACTGAGTAAATATAGTAGTAAGTTGTAGTGGTAAAGAGAAAAAAAGAAAAAAAAAGAGATTTCTTTTTAAGTTTGTTTTGTGTTCTTGTTCTTGCAATTACACATAGTCCGAAAGAAGAACACAAGCTTTGCAATAAGCACCCTTGATTTTTATGCTTTTTTGAGTATCTCACATGATTTTAATGTCGAGCTTTTACTTGTTTTTGCTTCTCTTTTATCCATTTTCGCCCTATTTCTAACTTTTCTTTCTTTATTGTTTTTTAAAAATATAAAGTTGGATAAAATTCAGGCACCTTTTTGTACTATTAAACTTGATGTGTGCCTAATCTGAGAAAGTACAATTTTCAATATGGCTGTCGTACAAACACATTCAGGTCCGATCCCGAGCATAATAGAGGTTTCTGTCGACTTTGTCAATCCTTTGTGATGTTTCTGCAATAAGATTTCTCGAAAAACAATGTACATCGTCCTTCATAAGATATAAAAACAAAAACAAATAAATATATCATTCAATTCTATAGACTCGAGTACACAAATACGGCATAATAGTAAGTTGTGATCATTATACTACTACTACTACTAACAAACTTTATCAGGGCTGTCTTGATTTTTTTTTTTTTTTTTTCAAGATCCTCCGCCTTCAACAGCATGTAATTTGTTGCTTCTTTATAGTAAAAAAAAAAAAAAAAAAAAAACACTTGCAGGTCTATTCATTATGTATCATCGTCCATATCTAAAATTATAATAAGAAAAAACATTCTCTATAAGGCTAATTATTTCATATGAAAGCTTGTATTACTTTGTACATTTTGTTATTACTTGATTGAGGCACATAACCATTCATATTTCACACCGGAAAAGTCTACTATAGTTAGACCAACTTGTAATGTATATATGTATGCGTTTTTCCATGTAATAGTCTAAAGGAAAACTTTTATTATACATTATAATCATTATACAAGACTAGCCCACTTTTTAGTTATCAGCTAAGGTATCTACGTTTTTGAAGGAATCTTGTAATTGTTAGTAACTAACTGGCATACTATATCCTCTCTTTATATTCAGCAGCCCTTGTTATGTTTGTCATGTAAAATTAGGGAATTTTCCCTGAAACCTTTTATCACTACTATTACCTTGACGAGATCTATTGCTGGAGTTTCGATTATACTTGTCACGGCCACTTTATAATATTCTTTACAGTTTTCCTTGCAACGATTTATGTTTACAGGACATCATCTGAAACGATCTCCGTGTTATCTCTAAATTACAAAAAATACTCCCTATTATACAAAAGTTACTTGTTATTCTAATAAAATAATACGATACATGAACAAAGGCTGTATTTAGCCTTCTCAAGTTGCAACGTCTAACTACTATCGATAATTCTAATATGACACGATACTGGATATATTGGTAACTCTCCTTGCAAATAACAGCTGGTAAGATTATTTGGCTGGTAATTGTCCACTTCACTCTTTATCAATTAAACAGCTGTAAAAACCAGTAGTTTTGGTTTCAACATATATATTAAGTCATAAAATGTTCGTTATTAGAGCGTGTCATATTTCATATAGGCATTAAGGGGCATATGTTAATTAGAGCTTTCAAATACATACAGAGGGCACATCAAACCTAGCTGAGCATATCCAGCCAACTTTGGTTGTCTCTGAAGGTATTCTAAGGGAATCTAAGGATATTTTAATAACTACAATATAGCTAATACACATTCAATAAGTTACAACAATAGAAATGTATTAATACAATAAGCTTATATTTCAATTGATTTCCTTGATATATATGTATATAGTACAACGTGGTTTCGGTATATCATTTACACACGCTGACCAATGTCATTAAATAGCTTTTGATGCATAATCCATAACCTATCAGGGGGTGTAATTGTAAAGTAAATAGCCATTAGTTCCTGTTGATTGCACTCCTTTTGATAAAAAAGAAAATAGCCATGGTCTTTGGATTCTTCCATCGCCCTGGTTCTCAGTTGGTCGTTCCTACACTCCAATCCTAAACGTAGCATTTCATCGCACTGCAAGTCTTACGTTAGTACCCTTCCCTTCTTTATTCATATTCAGACTTACCAATTTTTTTAAAGTAGGCTCATTTGGCCATACCCACTTGCTACGTTCAGCTATCGAAATATTATATTTTCCATACACTTCATGCAGCAATTCATGGTTTTTATCCAATTCATTCAAGTCAACTAACGAAGGTGCTGTCAGAATACCGTTATTAAAGTGCATAAAGTGGACTAATCCAGGATAAGAGACTGCAAAAGATAAATTTGTAAAATGGGTTGCTTCTTTTGTGAGTAAAAACGCATTAAAATCAGAAAAATACGTCGCTGCTGATAGCTTGAATCGCTTCACTTGACTAGAGGCAGGTTTCCATAATACTTTATTCGGGCTTATTTTCGACGTGTTTTGAGTGAATAGCTAATATTTGTTAAAAGAGAATAAAAAATGTATGTGTATTAGACTCACCTTATCTGGGTCATCTTTAAACACAATAACAGCGCATATACCGTCGTTGATCTGAATGAGAACGACATTAGCAAGATATACGCGTCCTTCTGATTTTAGCCAGCGTCGTACAAGCTTGACATCTTCCTTTTGATCCAAGTAGCCTGTCTCCCCATTGATTAAGTTGGTGAGTATATATTTGAGAGATGAATTATCGTTCCCATTATCTGTTGAAAAGCTTTGAGATCGAGAGCGATGTGTTGGTGAGGATGGGGCTGAAGAAACTCTATTTGAATGAGGGTTTCGATTAAAATAACTGAAATTGGTGGAGGCATTGCTCGTTGAATCTGAAGGAACACTACTCGATAAATAAGATGGATTATTTACACTTTCACTTTCATTTAAAAGATCAGCTATCATGGATTGCTGTGCTTTTTGATTGAATCGATTATGTGGTTGAACAATGTTTGAAGGTGCACGTTGAATGTCTATAGCTTTCATGGGACTAATCAATTGATGCGTGCTGCTTGAAAATGGGTTACTCCAGTATGAAACAGAAGAATCAGACGAAACAACAGTGACAGAGGAGGCCGATTTTTCTCTTATTTTAAAAGGTGCTGAGCTTGAGTTTGCGTCGTAAACATATGCAAGTGATGAGGGTTGACTATTGCTGGTATTTGATGTGGATGTTTCCGACTTTGATGAAGAGGGGGACACAGCGCTATTAAATGTGGTTGTGGTATTCATTTTTGAAAAACTACAGATACTTTAATCAATACATACTGGCAATTAACTTGCAATACTCGTTTACCTTGTGGATATATCTTGGGGTAATGTTGTCGTTTTTATGCTGGTATTCTGATGATGGGATCCTACATTATATAAAAAGTTAAAAACAAGTCTTATACGATACACATCCATATTCTGGTTTTACGGGCTTCTTGTTTCTCCTGTGAATATTGAGCAACTAAAATCTTCAAAAAATAAATAAACTCATCCTGCATTTCATTTTTATCATTATGACACTGGACTACTAGTTTTTCCCTTGCAAACAAAAAGCATGAAGACCATGTAGTGACATCTTGATTAAGATAATTGTCAAGCAAATTATGTGATTGCTTTGTTGCGGAGGAAGTTGAACTAAAGAATGAATTTCTATGATTATGGTGGTGGTGGTGTTGATGAAAGTGATGGTGGTGTTGGGCTAGAGAGTGATGTACAAAAGTAGTATTACATAGATTCGTCAGAGTTTCTATAAGACGAGATTGAAGATCGTCGTTTACTTGAACTTGTTCGCTGGTACAAAGCGATTCACAACATCTCGTTGGTAATTTACCATAAAGAAATGGCAGCTGAGATAAACAAGCATACAAGTCTGATTTTGAGATCGATTCCTTTGTGTTACGAATATTGTTTCCTAGGACGTGATTTGACCAGTGAGGCCCATAATGAAATTTGATAAAGCAGTGCATTACTTTTAAATGAAGCTGAAGCAATGAAATGGGTATATTTTTTCTTTTAGTACAAGCTATATACAGTAGGTTATATTGCTTATTTACAGAACGAGTTAGTTTTTACATTTTCAAAAAAAAAAAAAAAAAAAAAAAAAGAAACTAGATTTGAGGTACCTCTTTAAAAGCAATTGTTTTATTTTCAACTTTAATATACTGAATGACATCGTTTAAATTAGCTTTTATTAAATCTTTAATAACGAGTAGAGGAAGATAACGAATGCGATTGCCCTCATTGACTGCTTTATTATTGCTACTGTTGTTGTTACTATTCGTTGATTGATAAATTATAGTTCCTAGTTTATTGATAATGAAGTAAACTATCATTTTAATTGTATAAGATAAAACTGGTCTTTTTTTCAACCTGAGAGATAAAAAATAAAGAAATTTTTGTTGCTTTAAAAAAGGCTAGTTTACAGTAACAGAAGACAGCATACAGTCACTTGATTCCTGTACATACAAAACTAAAAAGGGGTGGGGTTTGATTTAAACAATAGTTTATGTGGTATTATAATTAGTAGTTGTAAATATTATTAGGGTGATATTTAGTGGTATTTGCTTCAGCATTCGTTCAATTGGGTTCGCAAAATAGTGATTTCATGACTTAATTCATCTAGACTAAGTTTTAAAGTTTTTACATCATCAAACTTTCTATCAGCATTTGCTTCTTTAATAAAACCTTCAATGAGCCCATATTGTTCCAAGTAAGTTTGAAGTTGCGTCTCCAGCTGTGCTTTTTTAGGTAAATCGTTGGCTTTTGTCTTTTTCTTCTTGTTATTTTCAGACTTCAATATACGGGGTAACATTTGTAAAGGCAACATATTCTGCTGTAGATACATATTGGCTGCGTTACAAATATTTGTTTGAAGACGTCTCATAGATGGCGTTTTTGCTGGTAGTGATTTTATACTTTTTGCTAGTGTGTCATATAAAGTGAAGTTATCTAATAGAGATTTACGAATCTTTGCTGCCTTTGCATAATTTTCATGCGTCTGAGACTTTACATTGTCCTTCCTATAACATTAGTTAGTACCGGAAAAAGATCAAATCGTATAAAAATTATTTACTCTACTAGCATGATAATATCATGAAACTTGGGTAATAGCTTTTCAATATTATTTCTTGTTATGGATAATTGATTACAAAGCTGTATAATAGGCAGTGGTCGAGAGGCTTCCTCGTTCTTTAATTTCCGTCTAAAGACTGCTCGTTGACAATCGCGACATGCCCGGGTATCTCCAACTGGTTCATCGTCAAAGGTATCTTTAAACAAACATAAGATTTACTAGGATTAAAGGAAAAGAAATGAAAAGACTTACCAGAAGACATATCTGTAAACAATGGAATCATTTTGGAACATTTAGTATTTCCACAAACGACTTTGCCGCATAATCTGCAGTGGTGCTTACGGTTGATTAAGGTAAATGAGTTACTAGACAATACCATTAGACTCTATCTCTTTCTTTACTATATGAGAATACATTACCTACAATAAGGGCAAGCTGATACTGCTCTGTCGTCTTCCCACTTAGTCACTGATTGCTCGCCATCTAATACATTATAAGACACTGCTTCATTTCAAAACCTTATCCTTACCTCTATATTTCAATTTCATACTGAGTATGCTGTTACTGTTAGACACAAATGAGGATTTTGGTGAAAGCATACTGGTCAAACTCTCCCTAGAAGAAGTAGAATCGGCCCTATCTAAAGTCCCACTGTTTATAGAAATATTGGATGGTGATAACATTCCTGAACTAAACCGGGAGTCCAAGCCATTGGGTCGTTTACTGTTATCCGCAGACTGATGTATTCTTGCTAATTTTTCCAGTCGTCTTTCCAGTCTGTTGCTCTCTAAGTGAACCTTGTCAATCACTTTCTCTCTTTGCTTCATAAACAGTGCAGTTTTGTTTTGTATCGCTCCTCCATAGTCCATGTATCCTTTTCTATTCACAAAACAAGTTGCACACACTTTACACCATATTCCGTGTTCAGGGTCATGATGAGCTTGTCTGTTTAGCTTAATTTCGTATTGTGTATGTAAATCACAGTATAATTTTCCACATCTGTACATTAACTCTAGAATGAGTATGACAAAAACGTATATCATGGTCGACATAACTTACTTTCTACAGTGTTGTTTTCCTGCACCTGACTTTCCGACAATTTTGCTGCATTCTGGTATATTGCATTTATCATTTCCAGTTTCACGTTGCCAATGATCTCTTGTTACAAGTTCCCCTTGTTTATCCGTATCTGACACAAAAAAAGTTGGATTCGAATTGCTTAAACTGAGGTTTTGAAAGCTGTTTATTAAAGACGGCTCCACCCATTGTTTTAGAGCATTAGTAGGTGGTGATGAGCCAGTTCTTCCTTGTGTTGATAAAGACGTTTGAACTTTTTTTTGTGCATTGCGTAGCCACGATAATAAGGCACCTTTGGAATCTTCTTCATTGTGCTGAGTGTCGAGATGCTAAGAAAAGCTGTTTAATGTCAGGAAAAAAGTAAGAAAGTACACTCGTTTTACTCTGTTTAAGTTTTGTAAACTACTGCAACTGAGCTCACAAATAGGACATATAATGGCCTCTGAAGGCACATAGTCTTGATAATTAAAGTTTGTAGGTTGATGTCCAGTTGTCATCATGTAAACGTCTATTCTATTTTTTGAAAACAGGAAAAAAAAGAAACTCCACACTTCATAGTGTAAATATATTTACCCCGATTTACTCCGAAAGTTACAATCTCTTTTTGAACGCTTTACAAAAGTCCTAATCCTTGTCAATAAAACGAGAGCAGTTTATGGTCTTTTTTATGTATGATGTGTTTTATGCAGCGGCAAAATTGCATGCTACTCTTATTAGATACCACTCGAAACATAAGTCAGGAGAACTTCAGTATGTCAGTCCTTGAAAGCTTATTGTGCATAAATTTTTTTAACGCCATTTATACAGTTTTTACACTTTAAATTCAGACGCTGTTAGTTTCTTTTTTGGACGAATTAAAATTAAATTTTAGACGTTTGCTTACCTTATTTAGACAAACATAAATAGAAATTTGGAAAAAGGAAAATTAATTTTTAGACGAATATCTATGATTTTTTTTGTTTTACCTAGGAAAAACTACAAAAATAATTGATAAGTGATAAATGCAAGGAAAAGTAGATATAATTTTCCAAGACTTACACTGCATCTTGAATTACTGTAGCGATAACTACAGAGGAGTGAATATTTTTTTGTCAGCTTGAGAGCTGCTGACTGGTTTTCTCTTTCTTTTGTATGCATTGGAGGAGCCTGTACTTGATCTGCAGAATCTTGCTGGTCTTTTCCCATTGTCTTGCAATCCAGAGAGAATATGCCTGAAATTCAGGACGGCTGCCATATCGCGATTCCAAAGTCGAAACACGCTAGGTCC
>JNEK01003005.1:0-17227 GCA_000697295.1 Mucor indicus B7402
TGTAAAATTAATAAATAGGCAATGGTTGAGAAATGAGTCTCCTTTAATCCTTTTATTAAAATTGAGGGAAGATTCATCAGTCAAAATATTGGAGAACACTTGGTGCACGTCAAATCCGCACGTTAAAAAAAAATTAGCGTGGCATTATTCTAATTTTTTATCGAGTGTGACAGCTAGTTCTAGATGCTATGAGCTTCCACACGTCAATTGCTACACGTCAAATCCTACGCGCCGAAGTTTGCCAAAGCAATGCATGGATTAAAATAATGAAATAAAAAAATATACGAGCTACATACGGTTAGATTTAATGCAACTTGCTTAAGCATCTCAACTAAAGCTCAATTCATCCCTTCCACTCATTTACTTTTTTAATGATGTTGGTCCATCTGATATGTCAAAGAATTAGCATGACGTCAGTATAATCTTGGCTGTGTGGGACCGCCCATTTGAATTACTGCGTCTTTCAGGAACAAAATCTAAACGTCAAGGTCTATTAATGTAAAGCAATGTGTTGACAAAAAAAGTCAATCAACAGATAAAAATCTCTTTCCATTATGCTATAAAGCTTCAATTTTCAGTCAGTTGAGCACTTTGCTTAGTTAGGGAGTTCAAATTTGTTTTGTTGCATATCTATGTATCGAAAGACGAAGTGAAAATTTGATTTCTATGTCTTTCAAACAAAAGATGATGATGGTTGGATATTCCAAATACCTTTAAACACTCAAGTATATTGTCCCAAATGTAAGCATGAATGGGTTGCATATTTTATGTAAGTATTGCTATTCATTCGTTACTTAGTAAAACTTTGACGTGTAGCAATTGACGTGTGGAAGCTCATAGCATCTAGAACTAGCTGTCACACTCGATAAAAAATTAGAATAATGACACGCTAATTTTTTTGACGTGCGGATTTGACGTGCACCAAGTGTTATCCAAAAAAAATACAAAAATAAAAAATAAAAAATATTTCGTCCGGTATCTCAAAATTTAGTCTTCTGTCCGTCGCTTCCGGCATTCCGAGGAGATGGCAGACTTCAACTTCAGCCTTATTCTGTTGGGACATAAGTAAATCGGATTTTTTATAAACCAAAATTTACTTTGACTGATGAATCTTCCCTCGATTTTTAATAAAGGATTACTAGAAGACTGTTGCGGGGAAATAATTTGTAAGTGTTTTTGAGGTTTTTATTCGTAGACTGAATGTCAAAAGGTTTTTTGCTTAAAATAAAGCTAATTTCGATCTGCTGCTCAATATATTTAAGTAAGTTATCTTTGATCAGAAACAGATAAAGAAACTAGAAATATACTGAGAGGCCCTTTAAATATGATACTGATGACGTAAACTGAATATTGAGTAAAATTTTTGATTTTTCACTTTTTTGCGACAAGACTCATTTCATCTCAAGTCCATTAAAAATCACTTATTAACAACAACAACAATTAACATCAGTCATAAAATATCACAACAGAGTTCTTATTATTGCTACTAACAGACTCTTAACCATCATGAAATCTGGCTAAAAGAAATATCAAACTCGCGAAACTGTTCAAAAGTTGGCTGCCATGAGCGTTGGTAAAGAAGACCATGAGGCGCAACTACTAATTGGGCTGTCAAACTTGTAAATTCATATTAAATCATCGTTATATATTATCCTTATGGTGCTGATATCTACGATTGCTTAGGATCCAAAAGCTTCCACATAAAAACCTATTGCCAGACACAACTAAAAGTGAGACAGAATTGTGGAGCGGTGCGTTCGACCACATTTCAGCACTATTCACAGATCCTGATTGTAATATATTTCTTAGATGGTTAGTGGGGTTTTTTCGCGTAATTTTATTAAAGAAAGTGCAAATACGTATTATATATAGGACCAATACTGTACCGGAAAGCGGTAACGCAAGTGAAACAGTATGCGTACAACCTGACGCAATGGTCTGCGAAATTGACCAGCGTAGTTGGGGCTGCACACTTGGTTATGGTGAAGCAAAAATTGCAGAGCCAAACCAAAACACTGTAGTCTTAGCGAACGACCTCTTGCGGTTAGCAGCTATGGCTACCAAGGCTATCGGAAATTCTGGGACGCGTTCCATTCTTACTTTCCAAATCCACGGTAAAACAGCATAAATCCTGGTTTCGCGCGTTATACCGCACTGCAAGTTTGTACTTAACTTCTAATCTTTTTCTTCTCCAGGTTTCAGTCTCAAAACTTATATGACGCAAAGAATGCAAGATAGTCCGTTTTTTACAATGACGGAGATATGCGAAACCGTGTTTCCAAAGTCGATTCAAGAATTGGATTCATTTACCACCAGAAAAAACATTGAATCGCTAATTTCTATTTATGAAATCTTATGGAGAAAATGCGCAAAAAGACAAGACGAAGTAGTTGGACTGGGAGTTTCTGGATCCATGGGCTTCGACATATCGACAATTCAAAGCATCAAGGATGGATCTTTGGATCGCTCGCGGGAATGTGACCTCAGATTCTAGAAACCGCACTTTTTTCTTTCAAATAAAACATTGAGCAGTTGAAACACATCTAGTTAATTAAGACAGTCTCTAGCTCTCTCAACTTGGCAGGTGCTGCCGTCAAAAGCTTAGCGAGCATGCTCTTCATAATTTTAGGGACTTTGATTGTTGGTCGTTCCTACAACAATTTTCTTTGAATCCATTCCGTCAGTCAATGTGGTGGTACAGGCTCCAATCGACACGATTTATTTTTCTTTTTTAGACTAATAATATATGTAAACTAAATATAATATATATAATTACCTTCTCCCTTATACCTTCAAAAACCGTGCATTCGTGGAAATAACAATAGAGGAACATGGTCTCAACCTTTTTGATGGAAAGATCAATAAACTCTACGCCGAATTCATTAGACGATACACTCAGGAACAAGAAGATAGTAGGCAAAGTTGAGCTTCCCTTCCGCTGGTAATGACTACCGAGCTGGAACAAATTAGTGGGCAACAACAAGACGACAATTTTAAACGTTTTCGAAATGAGTACAAACGATAAAAACTGGACTAGCGGAAAACTCCAGAACGAATCAAAAATGAACTATACAAAGACGTTAGCAAGCACAAGTTAGACACCTCAAATGTTATCTCAAAAATATATGAAATCATATGGACTATAAGATTTTAAGCCAAAGTTACCACTGTGGTGATCTATGAACAACTTTAACGCTTCACAACAATCAGCAAATTTGGACGAAGCTCCAGCAATCATTCAACAAACAGCCCAGCAAAGCAAACGCTTTGTCATCTTTGGGCTCTCTCAAGCAAAAAACAAAAACGTGTTGTACAAAACTAATCCATGAACGCTGTCAACACTCCTGCAAGTATATCAAGAATCAAGTTTTCAAAAAAGACGACTACAATACGACAAACGCCTTCAGTGACGAATTTATACATAACCTCAGGCAAGCAACATTCGAACAAGACCTCCTCCTTACAAAAAACACCGAACAATGAAGATAAAGGAAGAGAAGGATTTGATAATAATGGGTGCCGTAAAAAATCATACGGGGGATACAGAGGAAGAGGAAGACTTCTTTTTTTTATGAGGGGGCAACGGCAGCATCAAATATACGAAGTCACCAAACCAAATCAACAACAGCAACAGCAACAGCAACAGCAACAAAAACCAATCATAACAGTAATTTCAAAAAACGACCACTTCACGGGAAAAGATGCCCGAAAATATCACTAAAGTATCCTTCTCGATGGTATAAAACCAAGGGAAGACTACAAAACTTTTACCACCAATAAAAACAAACAACCACCCATCAATGGCCACTTTCAGTAATCAACGAAGGGTACCAAAAAAATTCAGTTCAATTCAACACTAAAGCCTTGAAAAACCAGGCAATTTCAACTCAATCTAACTGACCAACAAGCAGTAAACGAAGCAGTATAGAAATTTCTTTAAGCAAACGCCACTGAGATACCACCTTCTCAGAATATCGATTTCCTCTCAAACTCCTTTATAATACAAGAGCCGAACAAGATACGACCGATTTTAAATCGCCAGAAACCCAAGACATACATCCAGTAATAGCATTTCAAAATGGAGGGAATTGTGCATCGTCCACAATCATGAAAATAACTTACATCAGAAATCAAGACATTGTACACTACTTTGATTAAAAGGATTCCTATTCTTTAAATCTCTGTCTTGGTTCCTTATTGTCTCTTTTATTAAGGGTAAGTGGAAGTGTCCAAATCTTATAACTTTCTATCGTTATTCTGTGTCCCTGTGTTACTGTCCTTGATCTATTTACTGTTGTGTCTGTGTTAATATCTCATTATTGCTGTGTGATAAAGAAGTAGGCCTGATTCCCTGACAGATATAGCTAGAATTATTGAATTAGATATGATATGATACAGGCATATTTACTTGTATTTAACTAACATTGACAATTATATAAATTTTACAAGTTCAAACTACGACAAATTATAATAGTTATGGTGGTACAGCTGTATGAAATGTTACTATCACATCACAGACAATGCTATCTCATTATGGAAATAGTCTAATCTTCAATAGTTGTGCAACAGTAGATCATAATTTTATATAAATACATGTAGTTGATTTACTTGTGAATAAACATCTTTATAACAGTCTCAAAGTATCTCCATACTTGTGTTTATTTTATTTTTATTTTCTTTTTCTTACCTTAAAACACCACAACCTGTAATGGGATCCATATACACTTCTGAATATGCCAAACACAAATTTTCATCTTCTTCTTGGCCGAAGTTAGGGCTCTTTTTGAGACTCTTCATCAGAGTCATTTTTAATCGGTGCTTGAGGACCTGAAGGTACAGGCTCCAAAACAACGGAAGTGGAAGAAGAAGCTTCAGTTCGATAGTTACACCTAGTAGCAACGTTTTTGGCGTTTTTTGGACAGCATTTATTATTTGTTTTGTTCTAGCCATGATGGTTAAATATTGCTCGTATTTTAAAGAAAATAGAAATGTTACATTATTTTTATTGTATTTGACAAGCTACATTAAATTTTTTATATTTTAGTTTTCTCAATAATGCAACCAGTACAGGACATTTTTTTAAAAAATTTTATATTAAATTAAAAAAACGCAAATTTAATGTAACCAGTATGGATGCTCTTAGTTGTCTTCCTTCCCTTAACATTCATATTCGTTTGAGGCGGCTTCAAGGTGGAGATGCTAGACTCGGGATTAGTGATGTCCAATTCGACTTTTACTAAAATGTTTAGAGCATTTGAGATTTCATGCTGTGTTTGACATTCGCTCTTGTACTTCTTGTAAACAGGGTTAAGAAGCTTTTCAGCTCGTAAAAGCATCCTTTCTCTGTTGTTTGTTGGATCTTCTTAAAATAAAGATTGTCAGTAAAATCATGTACATACTTAAGTATTAAATGATTGTAGGCTTACTAGCATCGTTTTGGAGACTATAACTTGCGTCTTCAGTCTTGAGGCTATTTTCTTCTGCAGCGAAAATTGTGAAAATAGGATCATTTTCGAAAGAACAGTTTCCTTCTTCACCCTCACCTTCTACATCCTCAACTGTAGTTCGATAATTTCTTTCTACGATAAAAAATAAAGAATAAGCTTAGTAAACGCATTCTTATCTAATATGACCTCAATGCCTTTAAAACACGTTCACAGAAAGTAAAACAATAGAATTATTAAAAATTCAATTACATAAGTTCAGGTACGTATGACCAATGGAATTATATTTGATTTCATTTTTGTTGATCAATTCGATATAGACTATCTGCCCACAACCCCTCTCCTTTTTTCTACAATTTTTAATTTTGCTTAACTTTTTCTTTGCTGTCGTTATTCTTAGATAGTTCACTAGTCTTTTTGCTTTCTACATCTTCTGAACCTTGATGAGATTGTGAGTATGAAGATAAAAATAAACTATGTAGACACCTGCTTTGCTGAAAATCAAGTCGACATCTTTAATGAATAATTCCTAAAGGTAATTCACCAGCGTAGTGTGATATTATACAAGGGCAAGGCAGTAAATATCTTCTACGATCCCAACAGTTACATTTCTCACCTTTGGATAAAAATCCGTCTTCCATGGCAATTCGGGAATTGTCCCTAATTTTATCCATAGCAAAACGTACAACTTTGAACTTTAACGGTTGAAATATAAATTCTGTTAGCTTGTTGAACAAACGTGAATCGATTGAGAGCATGTCCGTTTCCTTTTGATTGTATCTCAATTCTCGCTAGGTATTTTTTAAAAAGTGGTATATTGTTAACTACCTAGTTATTTTTTGGGCAAATATCACAATCAAATTACCTTTTTTTCATAATAGCTATGCATACGGCGAGTTGTAAGTGCTAGCTTTACTGCAAACTGATGCCCAAGAGCTTTTTTGAGACCAGAATGAAAAGCTTCGGCTCTAATAGACTTTCTGTCCCCCATATGAACGTGTCAGTTTGCATACAGACCTACCCAATGCTTCTTTTTATCATCGCTACAATCCGAGAATAACTAGATAAGCATTTAACTATTCAATATTATTACAAATATATGCTTTTCTTACTCATTCTTTAAATAGTTCAATGCCTTAGCTACATTTTACTCAAAATACGTAGTGGTGCTGACAATCTTTACGAAACCACCCAAGACCTCTTCAAATGATTTCCGATCGTATGAATTGACGATTTTGTAGAATTCTACTTTTGCTTGGCTACGGCGATAGTTAAATTCAGTGCTATCCACTGATCCAAACGAAATTTTTTGGAACATTGTGTTCCACAAGTGTCTAGAGCATAGAAGATGCTGACTTTTGGGGAAAATTGCGTCAATCGCATTCCTCAACGCCGTCTCGTTGTTTGCAACAGTTACAGAAAGTAGTTGAAACGATTCTTCAGCAGGCCAAACGGCTTCACGGAGCTCCTTTAGTATCCATGTATGTGATTCTTCTTTTTCTGAGTCGACAAAAGCTGCAGCAACGGGGAAAGTCTGTAAACGATTGTTACCATATTTCACCGGTGAGACGTTACTGGTGTCTACAATATTAACCAGTGTCAATCGATGCGCATTAGTTTTATAAGTTGCGTCGATGGCCACGGTTCAGGCCAAATTCCTGTCTCATTAATAGCTGATTCTTGAATGAAAAAGAATTTTTTGATTTCATGTTTTGAGGTAGCTTGAATTCGAACGACTTAGTACTTAACCATGCTGTACATTTCCTTTCCGTCTTGGTTCTTCAAAAACAAAGTCTGAATGTTTTGAATGTCCTTTATCAAAGTTTTCTTTATATCCAATGCTTCCAAAGTCTATTAAGCTTGTTAATATTTAATTGATTTAACAAATACACCAAGTACAACTCATATTCATAACGACTGTAACTGGATCTTTAGCACCACTGGCTAAGATGCTGTAAATGCGCTACATGATTTAATCGTTTTACTTTTTACCAGCTACGTGCAGGCTAAAAAAATTGAACTTGCTACAATTCGAGCAAAGGATCGTGCTGCAGTCAGTGAACGCAGATTTGTAAAACGAAAATCAAAAAATACTCTTTTCGTGACAATCGGTGATGCTGGAACAGGGGTTGGTAGCAAGTTTACATGATATGACAGAAGAGATGGAAAGTGGTTGCCAAAGCTGCTTGCAAGATGTGCAAATGTAGCAATGACTGATGAATTTAGGACTTCGTAGCTGTGCGTATATTGTTACTTCCCCATCATACAGGGCAGAGCTTCAAAAAATTAGACAGTGCTCGGAACTGCTCGTTGTTTAAACCCTGAGTGTGAAGCTTATAAGTATGGAAGGGCATGCAACAATAGGGATGTAATGCCAGCTACAGCCATTGAAATTTCGGTCATGATCGAAGTTTTTTTTTTTTTTTTTTTCAAGAAAAACTTTCTTCCTTTCTCTAGAAACAAAAAAATTATTATATCTACGCAAACTTTTTTCCCCTTAGTCATTTAAAAATTGATGCACTTTGTTGGCCTCACCGCCCGTGCGGTTTGAATAGCTTTGGGGTAAGTAAACAGTTCACTTACTGAATTTCAAAATACTCTAAATTTGTACTTTTGATTTAATATACCGTTATAATATTTAAATATGACAAGTTGTGCTGGTTGTAAAGAACAAGATACTCCATTTTACGCATAGTGCTATAATTTTTCTAATTGGCTCTCACAAAACTCTATTTTTGTTGTTTGTTAGACGTGTCCATAAAAAGGGAAACTTTCTCTTGATTTTTTATTTTTTTTTCTTCTCTTTTTCCCCTATTATAAAAAATGACCATTAAATTACTCTTAATAATAATAACATGCCTTGTAGTATTAAACCATGCTTTACCTGTATTTGATACTGAATTGGTTGCAAGCCCTTTACTACATGATGTTCGTATCAATTACCGCGGTGTTAGAAGATCGATGTTCAAACCCTCAGAAGAAGATGCCCAAGTTCGTGTATGAAAAATAACTTTATCCTTCTTTTGGGGGAAGGCTTATTATACCTGTGGCATTATC
Source organism: Mucor indicus B7402 (assembly GCA_000697295.1). Classification (NCBI taxonomy): domain Eukaryota; kingdom Fungi; phylum Mucoromycota; class Mucoromycetes; order Mucorales; family Mucoraceae; genus Mucor; species Mucor indicus. Next base: position 8,502 of record JNEK01003005.1, read on the forward strand.
CTGTGCAACTTGTTTATATAACAACTACAAAATATGTATTGTAAATAAAAAGAAATCATATATTATTCTCCTTGTTGTGACAATCCGCTCTATTTATCATGATAATACTACAGCGGCTTCGTGTACTTGTCTTCATCATAATGCATACTGTATTCACCTTTTTTTAATAATGATGACATATTGTCACTTTTCCGCATTATAAAGAAACTCGGGAAAGGCACCCCTATCATTATTACTGCTCAGGCTTTGTCTATAGTGCCCCGAGTTTATAATAAAAAAAAAATTTTTTTTTTTGGTCGCATATCAGGTAGTTTATTGTTGGGGAGGAAGAGTAGATGTTAAACGGACTATATTAATGATAAGTATAACTGATAGATGAATGACAGTATATAGGAACTTACGGTAGAAATTGAATGCAACAGCGACAATCAAAAAGATACATAATACAGTAGGACCTACTCGGTCGTCATAAGGCGCTGCTTCTCTCTTTCTAATCTTGGTGGCCCTCCAGTGAAATGTATACAATGCGTACAACATAACAAACATAGCTGTAACCGTAAATAACATCGCAGATAATCTACTAATTCTATCACCAAAATTTAATAACCCCATAGCTAATCCACCCAGCACAACTGTAAAATTCAGCCATGATAGAAATGTTCGCTCATTTGCAAAAAAGACTTTCGGTTCAACCCTAACTGGCAAAGCAATTCTTTTTCCTGTTGTGGGTTCTAATAGCGGTTGTGACGACATAATATTAAAAAAGGAAGCAAAAAGACTAAACCTGCTTTTTTTTTTTCTTTGCTACATTATATGTTAATGTGACTTGAGATTATGAGACATTCTTGGTTTTTAAAATGTCTTACTGTTGTAGTTTACTATTTGCATCATGGATTATTACTGTATTTTAGCTATCTTTTATTGATATTATGCCCTTTTTTTGTAGTGGTACAAACGTTTGTAATCCATGATACAATCACGGAAACCATAAAAAAAAGCCTGTTCCACCTAACACTAACTGTGATTGGTGAAATCGTATCACGTATTGCTCAAAAGTTAGTCATATGCTCTCGTTACTGACAAGAAGGATTCCTATAGTATACATATCAAGTGGCTAGCAAGCATTGAAATTTCCTGATCGACGTGGCACAATGGCTGATTGTAATTGTTAAAGAACACTGCTGATCCAGCAAAAGTCAATAGATGCAATGCTATGTAATGAAATTATACGTGTACGCAAGGAAAAAAGTATTTTTGAGTGTTCAGCAAATCCTATTGTGTATACACTAAGCCAAATTTTGCAACATAGCTATTATTATAGCCTTCTTCAACTAACCCAAATGATAGACATGCCAATTATATGTAAGAACAGTGCCGCGTATATCTATATATAATCATCCTTCAGGCTTATTTCAGTAGGCGTATTTGTTCAGCAACACAGAAAGGGGGTAATAGTGTATTGTATAATAATCATACTTATAAAAAGAAGACCGTATTGACTTGTATTATTTCTTTTTATTTAGATTTGTTAATAAAAAAATACATCTCTTAGAAAGTTGAACCTTCTGGTGGTTGGGGTAATTTACGACCAACAGTTGCCATTTCCCTACAAGTCAAAGGCATCAATATCATTTCTTTCTCCCTCTTTTTTATCTGTTGGTGTACCTTCTCAATTCAGTCAAAACTGTTTCAAGTGTATAATTGTTTCTCCAACCTGCAAGACAAGGCAAACGGGTTGGCTCGACCTATTCAATTTTAAGTACAGGTAACGAACCCCCTTTTGTTTTTTTGTTTTTTTTTACCTTTCCGTTCGAAGCGTTAACACTAGGCAAATTAATCCTTGAAACAAATTGAAGTTGAGGGGGCTGTTCAGGATATTGATCACCACAATAAATGGTTAAACTATAAATACGGTTTTCATGTACAGACTATAAATGAAGTGCAAGTTAATTTCTAGAAACCAAAAAAAAAAAGTAATGAATTCTTTTACATGAGGAGCGCCGAGAATAGTAGCGTGCCAATTATGCATCAAGAGATCGTCATCAGCTAAACCGTAACTGCATGCTCCATCACCAAGACCCTTTTCACCTTTTTCTAATTCTTCTAATAAACGAAAGTTACGAGGAACTATAATAGAAACGGCTTGTTAGTTTCCATGATTTCACGCGTTTTTCTTATTCCCTCAAAAGATAATGTTGTCTACATTAAAACATGTCAATTAAAGAAAGAGTCTTTAATTTTAACACATTTCGTTCATTTAAAAGAAAAATAAAACAAACTCGTTTCTCTTTTAGCGAAAATAAAAATAGAACAAGAGAGGGAAGAATAAAGTAACCAAATAAAATCCTCTCACCTTTAGCCATTGTATATACGAAATATAAGGAAAGAAAAAAAAAAAGAAAGTTGTTATTTTTTTTTATCACCTAAAAAAGTTGTTCCGGAAATCATCATTAATAATTTATCTTGTTGTTGTTAAGCACTATCGCTTTTCTTGCCCTTTACATATCGGCACAGGATATTCATCATTTCTTTTATACAGTCAAAGAAAGACAATATTAAAGGCACAAGGTAACTTACATCACGATGGCATAGTGAATGAAAGAAACTACGGGATTTGAATCTAAACAAAGCCGCTAGGCCGATGCCTATTTTTTGATATACACAATGAGGCTATTTTACAAAGAGAGCGCCTTGTTTTAGGATTTTGTTTCATCGAGTGTTATCTCTCATTAAGACGTGCTCATTCGATGGACATATGTTTGTATTGAGTAATTGTCATTTTCATAGAGAGGAGCCACTCTTAATTTAAAGACTCGTGTAGAAGCTAGTACGACTGGTTGGAAAGTTCTATTTCCGTGTCAGGTTATATTACCTTGCAGACATTGTTACTTCTTTACACATTTTTGAAGACGTAAACTCACCGGTTATAGGCTCAGAAGTTGAATACAAACATCAGTCTTATTATTGTGTTCTCCATTGTCAGCTTCGTTCCTGAATAAAAATTACGTTATAAAGTCTCATCTTTTCACTTTTTTTAAAAAAGGTTAGATAAAAAAAAGTGCAATTGCTTGATGAAAATGGCTCATAGAAGTGCAGAGAAGAATCCATTCTTTGATTGTGTGTCTATGTTGTTCGATTATCTTTTTTGTTCACAAAAAAAAAAAAAGAATCTAGGTATGGATAATGGCTTAATCATTTTCATCAAAAACAAAAGATTTCTCAGCTGATTTTGAAAGATAAAAAGATGATTACTCTTTTTTTAATAAGGTTTCTCTTTTTTTTTTTTTTTTTTTTTAATTCACTATGGATACCACACAAGTAGACGATATTAACTTAAATACAAGAGTGTCAACGCCTTATGAATTAAACCCACTCTCTTTTGACGCACCTTATGAATTTCCACGTCATTTCTTACCAACTGTCATGAAAGGTTTTTATTTATTTTACTGACAAATAAATACAAAAAACTGACATTTCATATTTTTTTTTTTTTTTTGTAGATGACAGTAAGATTCCATTAGTGTTGGTCGCTTGTGGTTCTTTCTCTCCAGTCACTTATCTTCACTTGAGAATGTTTGAAATGGCTCAAGATCACTTTAAAGAAAGAAATGAATTTGAACTCTTAACAGGTTATTATTCGCCTGTGTCTGATTATTATATGAAAGAAGGATTAGCAAAAGCGGAAGATCGTGTTAAAATGTGTCAATTAGCAGTCGAGACAACATCTGACTGGCTAATGGTGGATTCTTGGGAAGCACGTCAAGAAACCTATCAAAGAACAGCCGTTGTTTTGGATCATTTTGATAATGAATTGAATACAGTAGGTGGTGGTATCTTGACACAATCAGGTAAAAGGGGAAAATGATTGGGTTACTATGGAAATGGTCTCATAGATATTAGGTGAAAAACGTAAAATTCGTATCATGTTATTGGCTGGTGGCGATTTGATTGCTTCTTTTGGTCATCCTGGTGTTTGGGCCCCTAACGATGTAAATACCTTTGTAAAAACCATGAACGCGTGAAAATAATTCTATTTTTTGTAAACGGTAGCTGCACCATATTGTGGGTCATTATGGTTGTGTTATTATTGAACGAACAGGTACTGATGTGTATGGATTCTTATTATCGCATGATATCCTTTATCAACATAGAGTAAGGGTGGCAAGTATAATTATCCATTGAATAGTAGTACTCAACAGTTGATTAGATGAACGTCACAGTAATCAAGCAGTTGATTCATAATGATATTAGCTCAACAAAAATTAGGTAATAGAGAGAGAGAGAAAGAGAAATGAAGAGAGAAAGCTAATAAATATATGTTAGATTATTTGTTAAAAGAGGAATGTCTATCAAGTACTTATTACCTAACCCTGTGATTGATTATATTCATGCTCATGGTTTATATTTACCTTCAAGTTAAAGTATAGTCACATACACACGCACACCCCTTTCTACGTCATTTAAATATATATACACATTCATCTATACAGCCTTATACAATATAGATTTATATAAAACAATTGTAATACTACTCTACTATAATAATAATCACGTTCTAGTTTATTAATTATTTATTAATAAAAGGGATGAGAATAGAACTCGCAAGTTTCATCATGTTGTGTAGTAGCAGTTAACTTATAATAGAAAGCAGTGTTATCAGCCTTTGCAGAAGCGGGAATGGTATCTTTGATGTTCAAGACATTGGTAATAGAAGTGTTACCAGACCAAGAATCTTGAACCTTAGTGGAGACACGGGTATCCAAATTAATAGAATAAAGTTCCAATTGAGTTAAAGCGTCTGTGTGGGCAGCAGTATCACGATCAATTTGAACAGCAAACGTTTGATCAGGAGTCACTTCTTGACCTAAGGCGGGACTGGTAATTTCAACACCGAAACAACCACGGTCAATATCTTGGCTTAATTCTTTGTATTCAGCTTCTTCAACAGCATTAGAATGAGAAGAACTCTTGGCCTTGAAAACCTTGGACATTAAAGTACAATCAGGGCCAGCGGTATTATGAACCCAAACACTATATTATTTTATGAATGAGTTACAAAGTTATTTTTATCTTTTTTTTTTTTTTTCAATTTACCGGAATTCAAATTGACCAGGTAACTTTACTTTGGCCTTTGTCAAATCAACACTATAATAATCATAATTTAATTAATTGATATTTTTAGTTACTTTTTCATTCTTACGTTAAGGTGGCCTTTGTCTTTAACTTGTAGGACCCCTTCCAAACAGTACTCAAGTACTTGGCTTTACCCTTGCTATCAATAGAATAAGCCTAGAAAAGAAAATGAATAAAACTATTGTTACTGTTTATCAATTTGGCTTACATCAACACCATTAATGACTTTGTTTAAAGAGTTGGATTTTCTCGCTATAATGAATTATCATCAGTTTCATTTCTTCTTGTTGTTGTGTGTAGGTGATATTTACTAACTGTGAGTTTAATCTTTTTGGCATTTGTGAATGTTTGTCCCTTAGTGGGTGCAGTGACTGCAAGTCCACCACAATATTTCTTTAAAGCTGAATCAATTTCATCTTGAAGGCTATCTGCTTGAACAAAAGAAACAGCAACAATAGCAACAAGACAAGCCAAGAGTAAAGTCAACTTCATTTTTTTTTTTTATTTTTTATTGGAAAAAAAGAAAAAAAAAAAAAAAAAACTTGGGTTCTGGAAATATATATATATAAATTTTATATGTATGACAAACTTATTAAGTGGTAACTAAAAATATTCTACAACTTTTCAGATACAAGATTTAGTCCATAACATAAAATAGCTTGTTTTCTTGCTGATGCAACTAATAAATTAACATGACATTTTTCTTCAGGTCTAAACTTAATACCGAGATTTTTCCAATCATTAGCTTGAATGGTATGAGGAGACATACAAAGGTCTCTTATATATCTCATAGTTCTTTCATTTAAATAAGTTGGTATATCTGAATATGTATAATCTTCTTTTGTAACACCCATCAGCTTTTGTGTGTAATACCAAATAGCATTTCTTAATGGACTCGTATCTACTACTTCTTCAGCAACAGGGTGAAATATACTATATACACTAATATTTACTCTTCTCGTTCTTTCTCTTTATATTTGTCTTACCTCCAGTCTGTTATACTAATAGCCTCTGTAAATTCAGCAACTAAATCATCTCCAAGGCTAGGTAAATAATGGTTCATCAAATCACATCCATGGTCTTCAAAACAGTACTCTCCAAGCATAAATTCCATATGCCCTGAAGTTTCAAAATCTTGTACTTTTATCTTTTCATTCAAATGAGAGTCTACAAACCTACTCAAGTCTTCAAACAACATATTCGCTTCTTCTTCTTCCTCCTCCTCTTCTTCTTCCTCTTTTTCAGGTGGTGGAGAACCTTTCGTTGTTGTTTGAATATTCAATCCTTCAAAACTTTCTAATATCCTTTCCTTAATCTCACTATTCTTTTTCTGTTTCAACTTGGCAATCAATTCTTCGGTTACTTTTTCTGCGTGATGATCATCATCTGGGAATGGTTGTCCCTGTTGCTCCGTACAGACACCAAGTCCCACACCATCATCTGTAGAATATAATGAGGTTGATTTCTTTAATAAATGAATCGTGGGTAGATCCAGCTCGCACTCAATTCCTGTTGAAGCATGTGAGCCGCCTGTCATATCAATCTCTGGTGTAATTCCACATCCCAAAATAAAACTAGATAATCCTAATGTTGTGGCAATGATCAAGGTGGCCTGCACCAACTCGCCTTTACTCCATCCTTCCATCTCGTTAATGGCATCGTCATTATCGTTGTTATTCCACGGTTGCCTTGCCATGGTTACAATCCAACGCGATAAGAGACGTAGTTTATGAGGAATGTAATCTAGTCCAAGAAGCCAGTTGGGGTCGCCCCCATTATATAAGAAATCAAGTTTCATCATGGACACTAAGTACTGACACTGTTGTTCTGAAGCGACCATCAGACCAATATAAGACTTCCAGGTACGGTGAAGTGGACCAATAGGCATTTTGAAGGTCTTTGTCCATGTCAGGTGGTAGATTTCGAAAAAGGTTGGAAAGAAGGAAAGAACACGATATAGATTACTTAGTCGACCCTCATCAATAAATGTTTTGAGCATCATTTGACGTACATATTCATCAGAAGGACGACCGCCTGTAAAATCGTGCGACTTGCTCTGATTATTGGAGAGAGTAACAGCATCCTCGACAGAACTGGTTGTTGTTACAGACCAAGGAGAGAAACTGAGGTGACTAGAACGTGGATACATGACTGTTTGTTGACTTGAAGAAGAGTTCGTTTCGAGAGAAAATATATCACTGAGTGAAATGAAATAAGAGGGAGATTTGTATCGAGGCTCAGGTATATGGATACTTGCAGATTCCTAGTAAATCAGTTAAGGTTTCGTCTCTTGCTTTTTTTTTTTTTTTTTTACTTTGAGTCCTTTTAAAAAGCTTCTAAAAGTCTGCCGAACATCCATAAAGGGACATGTGATAGATAAACGAACAATAGTCAACAAATAATAAAATAGCTGTGCTTCATATTCAATGTTTTCGTAGTCGTCGTCCACAAGAATAATATCAGAATGTTGTTGTACAATAGCAGAGTCAGATAAATTAGGTGAAGTGGTTGATGAAGTTGGTGAAAGCGTTGTACTGCGAATATATGACTTTACAACTTGAATGATCTTTTCAAGTGCCAACGATCGATCTTCATCATTTTCTACTTGTAATCCCTTAAATAAAGCAATGCGTTGTCTACAACTTTGCAACTGAATGGCTCGGCTATCTCGAACTTGTAACAGCATACATTTAGTTAAACAACGATATTTTTCTTGTTTTACTTTTTATTTTTTTACTTGTTTCTGCAGTAATAGGTTGACTTGTATCAAGTTGACTCCATAACTGATTCATTATACCATATAACGTTTAACGAGGAAAAAAAAAGTTATTTTTTCCCGCGCACTGCTAAAGTATACTTTAAAATTCAGACGACGAGTTTATTTTTTGGATGAATGAAAATCGATTTCTAGGTGTTTAGCTTACCTTTTGTGGGCAAAACCAAAAAGGCAATTCTTACAAAGAGAAATTTAAACATTCAGGAGTGAAGTACGATTAAAGAAATTTTTTATTTATAACAAAATTTATAAAAATGACCCAAAGTGAGCACATAATACTTGCGTATAGAATTGCCCGGATCAGTTCAAAGGGGTGAAAAGTGTACTAAAAAACCTTTTGATAGGCAAAAGGGTAAAAAAGTGAGAGAAGGGAAGAGGAAAAAGAGAGATATATCACAAATACTAGATTCAAGAGTTACATAACCAAGTTACCAGCTTGGTACCAAGGGGGACTATGCTTAAATACAGTTTTTAGACTTTTATTAGCTTACCTTTTTTGGACGGAGTATAAAAGGAAATACAGACAAGATCAAATTAGATTTCGGACAAACCCCTCTAATTCTATATATATGCTTACCTGTAAATATCTAAATTCCAAAGGAAAACCGTGTACGAGACGGCGATGTATTGATTAGCTAGAATGCTAATTATTTCTTGAAAATTCTCTAGGGCGACCGCGGCCTCCAATTTCGTTTTTGGAAATTTCAAAAATATTTTTTGATGCGTTCACATCACGTTGCCACATCATTCCGCAACTTGTGCAAGCGAGAACACTGTGCAACTCAAGAAAAGCATCAGTAAGAGTCATTTGTTTGCA
>JNEK01003006.1:0-26176 GCA_000697295.1 Mucor indicus B7402
TTTTTTTTTTTTTTTTTTTTTTGTGTGTTAAATTGGCAATTTAGATCATGTCGAAAAGCAATGTAGAGAATTTTGTTGTTTTTGGCACTGCATTTCCCGAACAGACAGAGAAAGACAAACGTGCAGGTCGATCGGATGCAGGACAATTTGTGCCCGTATGGAAGCAGGAAGCAAGAGATGAAAATGGTCGACGTCGATTCCATGGCGCTTTTACGGGTGGGTTTTCAGCTGGCTATTTCAATACAGTTGGTTCAAAAGAAGGTAGTTTTATGTACATTAAGACGTTGCGTAAATTTCTAACGTTTTAATTAACAGGCTGGGAACCAACAAACTACGTTTCTTCAAGAAATTCTAGAAATGAACGAAAAGAAGCAAGACCTGAAGATTTCATGGACGAGGAAGATTTGCAAGTAATTTCATTCTTTGCTTTTGATTATCAACAAAATATTTATTCAGTGATTGTTAGGATCTCGCTGGTGCACGTCGACTGGTAGCAACAGAGGAATTCGACGTACTTGGTGGCACAGAGCGTGAGCTTGCAGCACGCAGAAAACTTCAGCAGGACGAAGAAGAGCGAGGAGGAGGATTAGGCTTTATTGGCACTAGCTTGGTGGATATGTTTGGGCCTCCTAAAGATTCCATTGGTATTCGTCTACTTCGAAAAATGGGATGGAGACCTGGTCAAGGCATAGGTCCACGTATTATTAAAAAAAACCTTGAAGAAATGGACAACGATGACGATGAAGACGAAGATGAATTTCTAAGAGACGCTACTTTTGCACCTCGCGATACACCCATTGAAAATTATCAGCCAAAGCGGGACACATATGGTCTTGGGTTCGATTTGACGGCATCTGTTCCTGAAGTAGCAGAGATGAGAAGATTGCGTGAACTAGCTAGAAAACAGGATATGGATGGTGCTGCTAAAGATAAGAAGAACAGGTCTGCATTTGGTATATCTGCAAGCGGCGATGCTTTTGGCTTAGGTGCTTTTGAAGAAGATGACGACGATAACGTATATCGAGATGAGGGAGTCATGAGCAACTATCATAGTACTTTATATGATGATGAAAGCGGGTACACTAGAGACCAGCTGAAACGAAAAAGGGAACAGATAGAAAAAGATGATAGCTATCTGAAGAACAAGGTTAAATGTTCAGATGGAAGATCACCGTTGAAAGGATTTCATGTTTCCACTCAGAAACAGCACATTGGTGAATGGTTTCCACCCCCTCAGGTACCTGCCGATTTTACCGGCCAGCATATCATGAAAGAAGGAGATGGAGCTAAGACAGATACAAAAATATCCAACGATAATTTATTTTCCTTTGAAGAAAGAGGAAGAGTATTGGATGAAAAACCAATTGAGCAGCGCTCTGTGTTTGATTATATGCCTAAACATTCCAAGGATCGATTAGACAGAGCTGTCAGCTATTTCATTGATTTGGGAAAGGATAAATCTCAGTTGTCTGATTTCCCGACAATCACAAAAGAAGTGGCGAATTTGGCACTAAAAGGATTTATGCCCTTCGGCGACAACCCGAAAAAGCAAGCACGTTATAGAAACTATTTAGAAGATCAAGCTGGAAGATTGACAGAAGACGGTGTCCCCAACAAGACACTACCTATTCCAGAAGGACTAACATACGAAGCCGGCATGAAAGAGTTAGATGAGTTTGCCAAAGCAGCACGTATTTTTAGACCTATTAGTAGCATGATGAGCAGTCGTTTCACCTCAGCAACGGAGACTGCAAAAAATATTGAAGTCATGAGTTTTGAAGGTGGCCTAAAAACTGAAGAACAATATAGAAAAGAAAAAGAGGAAAAAGCGAAAATGGTTCCAGAGCCCGAGAAAAAACAGGTAAGTTCATATCTTTTTGATCTAGTTAACTTTTTCATTCTAAGGTTCTTCCTATAGTTGTCTCAAGAAGCTGAAGCAGCGGCCATGAAGATGTTTGGCGCTTTAACAAGAACAGTGAAACCGTTTTATCCTAACCGACTTGTGTGTAAGCGATTCAATGTGAAAAACCCTCACCCAGATCATGATCCGACAACCGATAAGGCGGCAGGTCGGACACAGGCAGGAAATAAAGAAGCCCTCAGTAAAGAATTTATGGAGAATTTGTTGAATCAAAGTCAACCATTGACAAAAACCAACCAAGAATCTATATTAACCGACCCCCTTATAAGCGCTGTGATACCTAAACCTTCAGAAAGAAAGGAAATTGATTCCAACGTAACAGCACCGACAACTGGAGTTGACAGCACTCAAAATAAGGATGAAGAAGATAGCGGACCAGCACTTGACTATGAGCGACCATCCATGGACATTTTCAAGGCTATTTTTGACAACTCTGATTCCGAATCTGAAGAAGAGGAAGAACAAGAAGAAAAGATGGTAAAAGAAGAGAAAGAAATTATAAAACCAATGGATGTGGATGATGAATTTATCGGCCCACCCCTACCACCACCATCAGCAACTATTGACATCCCCATTAAAGCTACTTCTGAGGCAAATGAAGGTTTGGAATCATTCCGACCAATGTTCAAAAGAGCATCTGATAGAAAAAGAGAGCGATCTGAGCCACTGACTCATGTTATTTCAGAGGAAGTAGTTGTGCAGCCATTTAAGTCACGACATTCTAGCAGTAAGCGAAGACATGTATCAGTTTCAGATGAAGAGGAAGAAGGGGATATCCGGCATAAAAGGAAAGATCGTGACAGAGACCATGATAGAAAACATAAAAGTAGCCATAAAAGTAGAAAACACAAAGAGGAGAAGCGATCATCGTCGTCACGCCACAAGAGTCACAGAAGTAGCCAAAGAGATGAAAGCAGAGAGAGCCATCGTAAGCATAGGAGTAGCTCGCGTAAACTAGAAGAAGAAATCTTTGAGGGAATGTGGGTAGAAAAGGAACCGGTAGCACCTGTCACAAAAAGTAAAAAGAAGGAAAGAATGAGCGCAGCCGATATGTGGTAGAAGTGGTTGATCTTTGTGTTAGTTTCGTTTATACACTTTTACCATAAATTAATTGAAAAGTAAATAATAAAACAATTTCTCAATGCAGTATGAGTCAGTTAAATTCTGCCAAAGTTGTTAAACCACATAAACTTACATTGATGATATGTTAACAAACCCTTATTGAAAGTCTCGTAAAACAAAGAAAGTTCCAAGAAGTACACGATTTAGTAGCGGTATAATGAATGTGGTTGCTTATGCTGACCATGTGTCGAATATGAATAGTATAAGACTATCGACAGAAAATAAGGATCGTCCAATTACAGGTTTATGTTTTTCGCCAAGTTTTAGGTCTACATTTGTTGGCCTTGAAGACAAGCTAGTGGAATTGTAAATTGATACGTCTTTGAGAAGACAGTTTGGTGGTGGGAAGTAAATTTTGTATGTATTGTATATATTTATTCAAAATAAAGTAAAAATCTATTATTTGGCAGAAGTTCTCAACTAGAACAACCCTTTAATAAACATGCTGTTTTACTCTTATTACTGTCATTTACCTGCAAACCGTGCATTCCTTTAATTTCTTCTTTTAAAATCTCATTAACCATTCTGTGTTGTTTGACAATTGAAGTGCCTTCAAATGTCTTTGAGGAAATGTCAATAGCATACATTGATCCACAACCGCCTTCAATTGAAAGTTAATGCTTGATTCTCGTTCATTTATACTCTCAAAAAAAAAAAAAAAAAAAAAAATACCTGAAACATCCTCTACTCGAAGTCTAGTGGGTGACAAAGCTTCAGAAAGTTTTTGATAAATGTGCTTTTCACCTGCATTTAAGTTGGCGGGCGCTTCAGTGGTATAGAAAGCACGACGGAGTGCTGTTGAACGTGCAAATCGCGAGAGAAACATAATGTAAGATAAACAAAAAATAATTTTGCTCAGGGGTGAGTTGCTAAAAGAAAAGTTGCTAAAAATTGCCCAGTTTGTAAAACGCAGTCACGATTTATCTAACGAAGTTTTGATCCTGTCATGCAGATGAATTTTATTATTGTTTAATGATTTAAGCATCCTTGACCTTCTTGGTACCACGGAGGAGACCAGTACGACGAGCAGCAATCAAACCAACCTTTTGACCAGCAGGAGAGTCACGGGCCATGGTAGAGGCCTTACCAATGTGTTGATGGTTACCACCACCGTGAGGATGGTCTACGGGGTTCATGGCAACACCACGAGTCTTGGGCCAGCTGTTACGCTTGACTCTGTACTTGTGGTAAGCACGACCGGCTTTCAAGAGGGGCTTATCGATACGTCCACCACCAGCAACAACACCAACAACGGCACGAGAGGTAGAGGGAATAACCTTCTTGGAACCAGAGGGGAGACGAATACGGGTCTTACCATCATCACCGTGACCAATGATAGTGGCATAGTTACCAGAGGTACGGGCAATGGAACCACGGTCACCAACCTTTTCTTCGACGTTACAGATAACGGTACCTTCGGGCATGGAGGCCAAAGGCATAACGTTACCAATGTTCAAAGAAGCCTTCTTACCGGCATAAATGAATTGACCAGTGTACATACCTTCAGTGGCGATGAAGGTTTCGGTGTTGAGCTTGTATCTGTATAAAACAGAAAAAAAGAAAACGCATTAGTTGAATCTAGAATTAAACAATGTTGATGATCTCTCTTTCTCCAAATTAATTTGTTCTCTCTCTCTTTTTTTTTTTTTTTTTTCGCTCGCACTATTATATATATATATATATATATATATATACATACTTGTAAGGATCACGGAAAACAACCTTTAAGTCAATTAAATAGATTAGTTGGCGTCTTTTTAAATAGATTCAAGTTAATTATATTTACCTTGGCAAGAGGAGCACCTCTTCCGGGGTCATGAACGATCTCTTTGACGATACCACGGACATAGCCATGACGTTCAGCAAAGTCGAAAACTCTGAGCTTAGCGGCACCCTTACGGCCGACAGTGTGAGATTTGAAGATACTTCCAGCACCTTTTCTTTGAGCACGAATGACGCGACCCATTTTAAATCAAATCTATATTAATTAATTGAGGGATTAGAAATCCGGAATGTCGAAAAATAATGTTGTTAAAAAATCCAATTGAAAGATGTCTGATTATAATCCATCCATTTGTTGCATCTGTATCTGCTCTGTTATATCAATCATCTTTCAAGTCGATTTGGAATACTAACCCTTAATAAGGTGTAGGGAGGAGAAGAGGAGGTGTGTGGAATCCATAGTCGATTACACTAAAACAACAGGGAACAGCACAGCACCCACACAAGGTTTAACGGAGGTTTAATTTTGTTGTTCTTCTTCTTTGTTATTTCCTTTTAAAGAAATAGAGATTTGCGATCCGGAACCAAGATATGCATATATATATATATACAAAAGCTGTATGCTACCCGCCAGGGCTTCAGCAGTTACTTTCATTTTTTATATTTCTCTTATATACAGCTTATGACAAAGAGGGAGAATAATTGTCTTGTTTTCAACAAGAAAAGTGAAAGAAGCTTTGAATAATGAGTCAAAACTGCTAATTCTTTCCCTTTGGGATTTTTTCAGATAAAGCAAAGCTTCTTTTTTCTTTTAAAGGTTAAGGCTGGCACACCTACTTTTTTTTTTTTTTTTTGAAATATATACAAAAAGATAAATGGCTGTTTATTATGGTTGAAAGCATGTATAAAGTGTATTTTCTAACTCGTCAAAGTATGCAGTTGTATGTCGGTTTACCGAAGCATCTGAGCAAATGGAGCTTGAACATGAGGTAAGCGTGTTTGCCCAGCCTTGCTGGTTGGTTACTTGTTGAACACGCTTTGATAATACTCTTAAAGTTATTTTTAAGCTCTCCTTAGCGCGCTCGCTGATATGTAAGTTTTTGGCAGTTTTGAGCATGGTCATGGCATCGCTTGCTATCAATAGCCAATGAAGCTCAACTGTACAAGGCAAGCGGGAATATAACACTTGAAATATTTTTGCAATTGCGTCGCAGCATATCGAAACAATGAGAAGCGCACGGGTACCATCAAAACGGTCCATATTTGCCCCTATTAAATCCGCAGAAGAGGGCTGTTGCATGATACGGGTTTCAAGCGCTAGCCAGTAGCAGTAATATAATTGGTTAAGATATATTACATAAGGATTGCTACATTGCTGAATACGATCAACCTGTAGGTACTGAAGCGGTGAATCCGATAGACGATACTCGACAGGGAGTGATTTCCAATAGTTGAGAAGCTGGTTCTCTAGTTTATCTATATCAGTAATCGAGATTGAGTCAAGCGAACCAGCTAGCATCTGGAATTTGAGTTCGTCACATGGCATTTGACAAACATGTAAAGAGCAGACATACCGAAACACGTTGAGTGCATTAAAATCTTCATACTCATTTTCAAGGACAATCGGAGAGCCAAGACCATAATCACGGAGTATAGAGGAAAAATCGACTAAACCATCATAAATCATACAAAGATTAAGCTCAAGGTAACGAACAATGTAGAACATTCGACGAAAAGACTCGGCGATAAAAATCCCATCTGTTACTAGTGTTTCTGGGGTGATATCACGCAAGATAGGTATATATTGATCTTTGAGTAGAAGGATCATACGCCAAGCAATATTTGCATACAGTCGGGCTTCGATGTTTTGTAGATTAATTAAAGCGCATTGTGCAAGCAGCAGGAGTGTACCTGCAGTCAGGATGTTGGGTTCTTGCTCGAGCAGTACGTTTTGAAGTAGTTCTTTGGCTTCTTGACGAAATGATTCAGCCCAAAGTTCACGTGTCATAGAAGGAGGCACATAATGAACATGACGACAATGGGTGTATGCAACAAAGGCAGATATTGCCGTAGATACCATAGAATGAGGGTTTACTAAAAAAATGGGTAGAAAGTATGGTTTTGAGAATATGGGATTAATTAGGCCTGCACAGTTGAAATAGTTTTGAATTAATTGTTGCTTAAACTGAGTTCGTTCTGGATGAGAAGATGTATAAGTAATAAGGGGGGGTTCCACCTTTTGCTTCTTTTTAAAAAAGCTATGTAATATAGCTTCTACTTGAAGTAACTTATTTGTAATGGCAAGCGTTTGTTCTGAGCGATTCACATAGTAGTTTGGTGTTCGTAGAGAAGTGTTTTTAAAGTAATGAATAGAGTCGTATAGGAAACTCGTAATATCCGACATGTTTTTAATAGAAGTTTCAAAAGATATACCGTTCGAGTTTTGATTAATCGTTAATTGCCATTGTTTTGAAGTTGTGTTTTTTGGTGTCACAATGCTGTCTTTATTCTTTAGAGTATTGCCAACAACGTCTTTTTTTTGTTGTTTTAATAAATTCATTTCATCTTCTAATAAAAACAGTTGATCCTGTATCAGGCAAACTTGTTCCAATAATTTGTTTTTCCTAGAGATCGATATTGGTTTCTTGATTGTCGTAGGTTTTGCATTAAATTTAAAAACACAGGCCAAGTTCATCTTTAGGCAGCGGCTACAGTGTTTAGCATCATTTTTTAGCTCACACTTTCTTCTGTGTGTACGGCAATTTTCACCTGTACAATTATAAAAATGTTATAGTGATAGTAAAATAAAGTTTCGGTATTCCTTACAAGGCTTATTCCGCTTGTGTCTCTTTTCCTCATGATTCATTTCTTCTTCTTTAACTTAATAGAGAAGAAAAGATCTGAATAGAAGATTTGGGAACAAAGTTAAATTAAGGAAACCTGTTCCTGAAAAAAAAAAAAAAAAATGAGGAGCCCAATTTCTAGATTAACATTTATTTCGTCATTAAAACTTTTCTTTGGTATGAGTAGGAGTCAAACTACAGTAGCTCAGTATACTTTCTTGACATTCCATGATAATTAACGATCACTTTAAGTTTAACTATTGTCATTAAAACCAAAGTGAAACTAAGATTTAATATAATGCTTAAGGAGATAGCGTATTTTTCTGGAAACCAACATTTCTCCTTTTGTCAGTAGGAGGTTTACAATATTTTACATTAATTCCTCAGTGTACTAATTACATGAATGGTTAAATAGGTTTCCTCTTTAGTTAACAACTACAAAGATAGGAGGAATCTCCTCCCCAACCTAAACTATGACTATTGTCCATTTTACTACCTCGACAAACCTGGGGACTGTATATCTCCCTTGATATTATGTCGAACAAGCTGTAACTTTAAAGGCCACAGCAATTCCGAGATGTTTTAAATTGAAATCCTATTTTTATTTTTATTACACTTCCTTAACTGATGTAGGCACTGCAATCTCTATTACTGCAAAATTTTGGATATTATGTACCGTTACGTTCAGTTGGGGGCACTAACTATTATAAACTAAGCATTGACTGTAAATTAAGTATGATAGCAAACGCTACAAATATGTACATTGGTTGTTCGTGTTTCTTCTTTATTCTTCAACTTTATAAAGTGGTAAATTTGCTCTATCAAGTTTTTTGTAATACAATCTTCGAATATGAGCGGCTACATTTTTCACATTTACTAAATCAACATCGAATAAAAGCCACCATTCTTTGCCGACCTTTGTAGGCAGTTTGATGGCCTCTTCTCGACATGCTAGCCAAATTGCAGCGCAAGCAATTGTAGGTGGTTCATGTGTAACATAAACTGTAGTTCGTAACCTAGGTAGTATTAAGCACAACTGTCATCTTATCTTTTTATCACTTACCCATCATTTAAATAATTCCAAGCTCGCTTTGATATTGCCTCGTTGTCCTCAAGATCCAAAATTCGAAGGTAGTTGATCATTAAGTTATAAGGTAACTGAACATGAACAATAAAGCCCAGCTTTCTGAGGATTTCCATTTCTGCTGCTATAGCCATAGTTTTCAAAGTGTAAGCTCTCTGTGAATTCACTGTTAAAATCTAAAGAGAAAAGAAAACGCGTTTAGTATTACCTGTGAAAATGCATCTATAGGGATCTTTGTGGACTGGCATTTCATTTTTCGTATAAGTAAATCGAATACGGTGATCAAATGTGTCATTCGGACAAAACATTCTTCTAACTTGGATGCGAGAAACAAAGATCCCATTCCAATTTCCTATACTATGTTAACATTATTGTTTATAGCAGTAGTGTTTTCTATAAGTTACCACGATACCAAAATCTTTTAAACTTGCCATGAAGAAGAATCGTTGAAGTAGAACTTGAGCAGTGGCCATAGCTACTTGTGGACTAAGAATATAGATTAGCCAAATTATTGTATGAACAAAGCACCTTGAATACTGTTACAGTTTTAATAAAATGCCAGCACTTTGAATCAATTCGGAACCCAAGTTTCGCAAGTCTTCCTCTAATTCTTCGCTAACTCCATCTCTTCTTGATATTGTCGTTTCTAATTGATCTAGAGATGCTAGTGGGTTATTTAATGTTACAGACATCTTTTAAAATAACAAAAAAAAAAAAAAAAAGTGGCTTCATAGACTAATAATTTTGTCGCATTATTCATATACAGCAAACTGTTTTTTGTTAATACTGGATAGCAGCTGCTTTTTGTAATTTCTGAAGCGTTACATAAGTGCTCTTTAATAATATATATATGTGTATATACCTAACCGACATACCCTAATACGCATTACATCGGCCTTAGTATCAATACAATTATTGCTTTGCATAGTAGTTTGGATATAAAGGAGGGTTTAATAATTAGCACAGAAGTGATTTATCAAGGCGACAAAGGAAATCCGATGTTTGATTTCCAAATGAAACCTTAGTTCAGTTTTGGATACCATCCTTCACCTCGATTGATTTATGTCTGGCGAATGAGAGCACCACGATAAGAAGGGTTTGTTTACTATAGAGAGAGCTACATTTGATAACCTATCAAAATTTCCTTAGAACCAGTAATATCGTCCAAGGAGAAATAACCAAATTAGGATAAAAGGTCTATGCACAGGTACAATGAAAGAAAATAAACGTGCCGTACAGTCCTTTTCTTATTAGAACTTAAGATACAATACCGCCACTATAATTATATAGGTATACGCGAAACGTCGTTCTCTACAGCCATGATATAGACTCTTGACAAGCGTCGTATATCTAATAATTCGTACGCTTATTGAGAATACTTAAATTTCGTTTGCGTTTAATATGTTTCACTTGTTGTTTTGTTAACCCTTAGTAACACGATGGTATGGCAAGCACAAGCAGTTACAATAATTGCATTTTAGTTACGCAACAATAACACTTGCAAGCAAAAAATTGGCATCATGTATAAAAGGCGAATTTGTGTGCATTTTTTCATTTGATAGTGACCAACAGAAAAGTATGAGACTTTAGATGAAATAGATCTACGAAATTGTTTCAAATCTAAAAAAAATGGCATGTTTACCCTGCATCGTCGAACCCTGAATATTTTCTATTTTACATGTTTATAAAGAATTGGTTTCTTAAATATAGACTTTAACTTTCAAAAAATGTATCAAGAAGAGATCAGCAACTCCTATTGTGGTGATGGCAATTATTTACTACATCAAATGCATACAGTCAACAGCTGTCAAGACAACCAGATACAGACGGCTGCAGATGACATCAAAGAACAATATTATGATCGTCTTCAATATCACCAAGCTCCTCCTTTAGAGACGTCTGAATGGTACGATCAGCAGCACAATAAAGTCTCCTGGCATTGCTCGCCATCATTATCAATTTATAACCATCTTATTGAGCAAAATTCTTCCATTGCTTTCGATTTCAAAAACTCCCCAGTGAATATCCCGCAGAGCCTATCTTTCTCTGACGATAGCTTAGACTACCAATGCCATAAACATGGGACTAGATCAGATGATGTTGGACATACCTTGAAGATTAGTAGTCTTCCCCCCACTCCACTTTCCGATATTATGTTCCCTGAGACATCACACATTCGTCCAATCTCTGTTCCTTTGCCGCTTGATAAACAGACCTCTCTAAACTTAGATGCTACTGATCAACTATCAGATTTTTCGCTCGCCTGTGATAGATTAGATAATGAGACACCTGCAATTTCTTTAAATCAGGGTAATTCATATATATTTCTTCCCATCCATAAATTTTCTAATATAATCCTTAAATTAAGGCAGTCATTATGTAAAGAACTGGAGGAAAACTAAGTATTTCACAGAAACCGTAGTCACCACACCGGGATCCTTATGCACTGATTCATACTCTTCTTCTCCCTTTGAAGTCGGCTACCGTTTACAGAAGATGGCACACAACGCTATTGAGCGTCGCTACCGAAACAAGATCAATGAACGAATCCAAACCTTAAAAACCGTTGTGCCTGCTCTTTGTAAAACCAAAGCATCCAAAGGTAAAAACAAGTTGCAATGTTCAATAAGTGGATACAATGAAGGGAAAGGCGAATACGAAGATGGTGCTAAAGTTGCCAAGAAGCAAAATAAAGCTACTATTCTTCGGAAGGCTACAGAATATATTTATTATCTCAAGCATTCCAGCAAAGTTGCTCAGCAAGAGAATCAACTACTACAGCATATAATTGCTCAAATTCCAGGAGGTATTGATGTTTTATCTCGTTTTCAAGCCCAAAACCAGGATTTTAAAAGGGCCAAAGAAAAAAGCCTCGCTGCTGCACGCAAAGAAGCTCAAGAAAGGGAAAAGGAAGAGCACCAAAATATGTTGCGCGAACGTGCTGCACAGAGAGCTGCACTAGCTGAACTGTTGCCCAAGAGAGAAAGGAAACCTTATCGTCGCAAAAAGGATTTCACAAATATAAATGGCTCCGATGGTGGTCGCGAATGCTTCTTGGCTGCCTTCTTGTGCCTAGTTATTATATCTCCCTTAGACCTCAATAAAGCAGAACACCACAATCAGTCGACTGGTATTGAAAATCTTCCAGTAATAAAAATGTCTGCTGGGCACTTATTCCCTTTTACTCATTGTCATTGGTGCATATCATTATAAAACATCCACTATTATCGATCGCTAACACTTATTCAATAGGAACTGCTACCTTTCATTCTTGGTTCTTCTAATCCTGTTTATTTACGTGGTAACTCGCTCTGTGTTTGCCAAATTTCAACAAGCACAATAAATTCAATTTTGTATTTAAAAAACAGGAGAGTACGGCACTATCTGAAGCGATTTTTGAAAGCATTTTAAGTCATTTGTAAAATGAAAACTGGACAAAAGAGCAACGAGATATAATGAACAAATATAAAGGTAGATAGAACAGCTACTTTAAGAAAAAAAAAACAATGGTTAAATTCTCAAATATATGTCACTCACATGCTAGTATGCATAATGCAGTAAATTGATCTTTGTTGAGTTGAAAATGGTATATATATATATAAAGCAGGAGATGAATTTTTATTGTTTTTATTCTCTTTGTGTGCTTAAACAATCATAGGAATAATAGAAGACAGGTTATAAAATGCGTATTGAATGTTATTCCAGTAACAGATAGGTGTCGGATTGTAAAACAGTGCCCCGCTGCAGTGTACGTAGTGTTCCCTGCAAAAAAAAAAAAAACAAAAACACCTTTAGGTAAAGTAAAAAATATTCATAAATTGCCATTGGATAACAGTTAACTTCAACGGACTACTAAGCTCATCAAACACCACAAAGGTTGCTAGGTATTTGCACAAGGCAGTCGAAAAAGACAAGAAGCAACACGAAGATTATGCAGAAAAGCAAAGGAAATCTGTCAAACTTGAACGCCTCGAAGAATATTTGATCATGCTCAAAGTTTCTCGCAACGCGGATAACAGCCGAGGTTTTTTTTTACTAAACACCTGCTTTCGTTGTTGAACACAAGGCACCAATGATACTTCCTAAGTGTTGTGAATGCTACACCCAAGGTGGCAAGCACATATCTACTCAATGGAGGGTCAGAATACAAATTGGAAAGAGAGGTAAAAGTGCACCAAAATTGAAGATTCCGAGTGAACTCATCATTCAGAAGCAGAATTCAGAGGACATCCAATCACAAAGCGAAAAAGGTCTTCTACAGCAGCACCACAGACAGGACAGAGAGGAGGATTAGCAAGCGTAGGCAACGCCCGGTGCAGAGAAAGGCCCGACGACCGCAAGTAAATCAATAATCAGCACTTCACCAGTTCAGGTATTGTATCTGATTTCGAATGAATTAGTAATCGAATTGCAGCATTTGACATCGCTTTGGTCTTTGTTGCAGCGTACGGCAATATTAGTAATTGTCTTTTATAAAGTAATTGGATCTGTCTAGGTAAAGTGTCTAATTAATTTTTGATCCTGCCCAAAAAAAAGCGCCTAGACTGAAATTGAAAACCGTCCATGAAATTTTGAAGTTGTTTAGATGATGTAAAAATCTTATTCAAAATGACAAGAGACAGCTTCAGTGATTTCAAGCTTTATTGATAAATTGACAAGAGAATTAATAGTACCATTTGTCAATTGTCGAGTCAAGTCAAAATAGTTGTTGTCAAAAAGCGACATAAACTTGTTCACAATTTTATTCGTTTCATCTCTTCATTTTTCTTTTACGTTTATTAATGTTGGTACCTCTAGCACGTCAAACCTTAAAAGATAAACTAAACTCAAAACCGCGAAGAATAAATAGTCTGATTCTCATTTTGATGTTACGTATCAAGATAACTTACTAGTGTTAAGCATCTATAGATTTATGTGTTGATTGCAGGCAATCTGGCCATTTGAATAATTACTCCTTCCTCTGCCCAAAATATGTTCAAGGTAAGCATAGATATATAATATCACGTTTACAGGCCTACTCATACACATATACAACAATCATATACAACAGAAAAGCGGCCGGCATAAAAGGACATAGTGATTCTCTCTCCGCCGCATGTGTTACTCTTGCCACGACGTACCTTAACCATATTGCCGAGAACTTCTAGAAGCAGTTTTTTTTTATTACACATACCAAAAAATTAGCGAAATTTACACAGTGTGTGCCTAAAAATAATAAACGTCTCTGAACAAAATAATGCGGTTTTAATATAATTATGAAAAAGCCGCCATATATAACTTAATTATACATGAATATGTCTGGGAACTGATGGTTGATGGTGACCCTAGGTAGTCTAAAGGAATAGATCTTGTTTCAAAACCTAAAATAGATTCTTTAGTACAATTGTGTTATACACTGAAAGAACAGATGTCGCTTGTACCTACTCCATATAATCTTAGCGCAAACCATGATATTTTTATTCCATTCTTGGCAAGAATGTTGTTAGCACTTGAAAATGAATTTTACCAAGAAGATGATAACGAAAAGAAGCCCCATTTGTTTTCACTTCTTCCGGCCCCTTTTTTGAGTTGGAGGTATATTCTTGTCAATGCCAAATCCCTTGCTTGCAACACTAGAGTTATGAGATATGGAAGAGGTTCTCAAAGAGAACAGGAGCTTTTTCACGATGTATTCGATTTTAGCAGCTTCGGTTGCGACAGGTATTGCATGTATACATAAACCTAGTATAAATTTAGTTGTCTTTACTAAAATTTTCTTCAATATGGTACGAAAGTTTGCAAGATTTGAAAGACGCTCCAAATAATGGAAAAGATATGTCCAATCTTACAACACATACAGACGGGTTTGGTGCTTCTGTTCATTTTGCGAGAAGAAAAATTAAAGAAAGCGAACGAAAGTTGGACTTGGTTATTGAAGATTTCACTAAAGATGAAATGGAAACGTTGCTTTTGCCTGCTGCAGTTGATCCAGGTCGTACTACGGTTTTTACGGCAACGATCTCACATTCCGAAGATGAGAAAGAGTTTAGAACTTGCTCTTCGAAAGAAAGGTAAAGCTTCGCAGGCATCGATCAAAGACAGAAGAAAGTTGAAAAATTGAAGGTAGCTGCTGGTATCAAAACTATGGAGAGTCAAATACCCATCGCCAAAACCAACAATGTTGACCGAATGATGGAGCATATTCAGTATATGCTGACAAACCTGAAACGACTATTCCGCTTCTATAATTCTCAGTCAGCAACTTTTCGTTTTTATGACCATCAGGGAAGACAAAGAGCCAATGCTGAAATGCAAATATACTTTTAAATGGTGACAAGAAGTATAATGAAAGCAAGCGCAAGAAAACAAATAGAAATAGGAGAAGGAAAAGAAAAAGACAAATATCAAGGGCTCACGCACAAGTTCAGCCAGTAGCCAATAGTTGTCACCCAAAGGAACCCGTTTTCAAAAAAGCAAAGTTTACACCATCGTTAAAAGTTCCAGTGGTTGTGTTCGGTGATGGTTTGAAAAATAAGGAGAACGCCTCGATGAAGGGACAGCTCTCCGACACTAGTGGTATTTGTCTTCGGTCGCTATACCAAAGAGCAAAACAACTAACAACTGCCGTGGTCATGATAAACGAATGTAACACTTTCAAAGCAAGAATCTATGGAATATATCAAGGAGTAATTCTCACAAATTGAATAGATTTGTTCATCGTGTAAAACAGCGTGCCTCCGTTCCACAAACTTGCTGATGAAATGGATTCATACGGGATATTAGATTGCAACAACTGTACTATCCTGTGGAACCGCGATGTTAACGCAAGCAAAAACATGGCGGATATTTCCATGTCCATTTGGAATGGTAACGGCCGCCCTCTCATTTTCAAACGTACCAGAGAATCGCCGTAGAGGAAACGGTGCACTTTTGGTAAATCGAGTGTGTTTAAAGATTTTTACAGGTAAACCAACAATAATATTTGTGAATCTCATCTAAAAACTAATACCTTCCTTTTCTACTTTAAAATCTTACTTGTCTGAATTTCCATTTTTATTTTGTTCAAAAAAGGTAAGCAAAATTTCTAAATATCAATTTTAATTCGTCAAAAAAAAAAAAACTAACTTTGTAAAAACTGTATACTTAATCTACTGAACCTGATGCTAAAAAAAAAATGACATCTTTAGTGCATTTTTATTTTTAGTAACACTTCAAGAAAAAAGTTCTTTTTTTAAAAGAAATTTGTCTTTTTTTTTTAAAAACGGCAAGGTGTAGTACACAGAGAAGATTTACGAGCACGGCTTTTATACTATACAAAAATAGGAAATCTCTACCCGCCAGTCGGGTGTTGATGTCACAAAGTTTTTTTTTTCCATGCTTTTCCAAACACTTCGATTGCGCTCAACCCCCACATTGACACCTATATGCATCTTAGTAGTAGTTATGCAACTATTATTCTTTTCTACTGCTTTCTTTTTAACATTCTATAAAAACAGAATGCTAGTTTGGCTAGACGATAAATATAGTACCATCGGAAAATGACACATTGCAATTAATAAACCTTCAAGATGCCGACGAGATTACATAATGGCAGTAAATAACATACAACATTTGGCATACAAACAACTTCATTAAAGTTCTTTTTTCTTCTTCAACTGATCAAGTTTAACCCCAGTAAAGGTAACATCTTTTGTACTACTTTCGTCATAAGCCTCGCTCATGAACGACGTATCTATTTACGAAAAAAAAAAAAAAATGGCACGATAGCCTTGAAAATGATTTTCGTATTTTCCCAATTTTTTTTTTAAAAAAATACACTAGAACATAAAGAGTGAAATCCGTTTTCTCGAACTTACTGAAATTTTCTATTTCGCCAAATAAGGTATAAATGACATCATTACTCAATTTTCCGCAAAAAAAAATAAAAAACCAGAGAAAATAGGAAAGTAGCGTTCTTTTTTTTTTTTAACTTTTATTCAATATGTCAACTATCTTTGATTTAAATCTTGATGTTAAGCTTGTGATATTAAACTACCTGGATAACAGGACTTTGACACAACTTGGGCAAACATGTTCTTACTTTGGTAAGCTCGACTATTAAGCAAGAAAGAAGAAAAGTCTTTTTACTAAAATGTAATAAAAGCAATGCTAGTGAAAAGTATTTTGGCATTCACTAAAGCAGAAGTAAAATTTATTCATCATATCATGCCAAAATCTTTAAGTTTATTGAATTATAGAGCGGGAGCATCAATTGGATCCACGTTCTACATGCCATTTATCAATGAAAATCCCGTTTGTTATACCTATGATTTAATAAATGGATCTTGGTCTGCTCACCCACTCCATCTCGCTGGTTTACACAACTTACAACCTCAAATTACTTGTGCCACCGTTATTCAATCAAAAATTTACTTAGTCTGTGGTAGACTGCTGAACTCGTACACTCTCTCTAATGCAATTATCGAAATTGACGTTTCAAACTTCCGCACTCGAATTATCAACGACATGCAAGGAATTCCTCCTCGTCCTCGTCACGAACATTCCGTAGATGCTGTTGGTAACCGCTATTTAGTCGTGTTTGGTGGCTTATGCTATAACTCTGTAGGTAAGTAATTGACCCCTTTACTGCATTTATTGATTGCATATTGACTTTTCTTAAAAGGAGAAAATGACGTATTTGTTTATGACACGCAGGATAATCGATGGTTTGTGCCTCCTATCAGTGGGTAAATGTCACTAAAGTTCTTTATGAGAAAAAAAAGCTAAAAAAAAAACATTATTATTTTTATATAGACACGTCCCCCACCTGAGGTTTGGCCATGCTTCTTCTGTTATAGGAAATAATATATATATACATGGAGGCGCCCAACTAGAGAATGATAGCAGCTACATTGTCTATGATGATCTTTATAAGCTCGATTGCCGAACTTGGACATGGTACAAATACGAACACCCTGAAGTTGAACGCTACTTACGAATCAATCCTTCGTTTGAAAATTCAAACAAAGATCATTTAATTACAACTTACGGTCATAGCCCTCAGGACCGGTTCCAGGCTTATATGTGTTCCTATGGTAACAAACTTGTTATTTTTGGTGGCCATTCGATCCGAGAAGATGAGCATGATAATGAAATCTTGTGCAGCTATTCGCTGGATGAAATTTCCGTTTTCAATTCCCGCCTTTGTGTCTGGTCTACATTACACGCAGAAACTGACGAAGAAGAAGACAAACTCACTGTGTCCGATATGAGCGCCTCATTACTGCATTTCAACCCGATACATGGTCGTATATTTATTCTCGCCGCTCAAAAACCAGCAGAAGTGCATCGGTGGAAGCAGCAAGCCTCACAATCATCCTCGTCAGAGCATCAAGAATACCTCCCGCGAATCCTCGAATCTCATCACTCAGACAGTGCAGATGGGGGAGAAGAGAGTGATGGAAGCCACTCGAATAACGTTGATGGTAAGATTGAATTACGGGAACCAAACGGCTCCGAGCATTCCGAAAATGTGCGAAAATTATTCAAGACACTGGATACTGATTTACAAAACGAAGATCACCGACCGATACTAGAAAGACGGCGAAGACCTTCACTGAATGTTATTTCAAACCATGAAGAAACAAAAGATGGATTACATGCAAAGCGCGACTCTACTTCAAGCCATTCTAGCAGTAGTAATGATAGTCTTGGAAAACGAAAAACAAGGCACCAGCGCCGTGCAATTCCCTGTACCGTTACTATCGATTTATTAGAATAATAAAAGCGTTATATATATATATATATGTTAGCTCCCGTGTTGGTTGTTATGAACTTCTTGTCCTAGGTAAGTATTGCTAAATTCGTTGGAAAAGTTGGAATGATTGTACATGAGAGTTTCTTTATCAGATGAGGTATCGCTTGTTGCATAGCCCAATCGAATATTGTCATCGTCATCAGAAGATGTCCCAGCACAAATGACTGTAATAGCATTTGATAAGGCAAGTGCTTGGAGTGATAATGCAGAAAATAACACGTAATACATCCTACTAAAGTTTTTGCCGACGAAAGACTGCAGCACTGTAACACAAGGCTGCTTCGAAGTTACAGGACAATTATGATCGATTGTCTGAAATCCACAACAGTTAAACTTGCAAAAACAAAGATCAGTCATCGCATAATAATTACAGAAACAATGTATTTACTTGGTCCTGTAAGTTATTCCTGAAGTTTGTACTAGAGAAAGTCCATAGGTCAGTTAAGTATGCCGCTTTATTAGCAGTCTTTTGATAGACTTTGACACCAATTATGGCTTGGAGTACAAGGCTTGCAGTAATGATTAGAACATAGCTATATATTATCCATCTCTTTCGAATAAATACACCTATCACTCCAATAATAGATACAGAACATATAACAACACCTAAAACAAGGAGATCTATTCATATGAAACTTAGCAAAAAAAAAAAAAAAGTGCGTTTCCCTGCTAATAAACATCGTACTTCTGAACGTGTTTTTAGGGAACAGAGAAGTGCCTCTAAATTCACCGTTTAGACCAAGAACTCCTAGTGCTAGAAAAGCAGTTCCTAGACAGAAAAAGAGTGTGTTGGTAGTGAGCATGTACCATTTGCTTAATCTAATATATACACGATGCCAATTAGACCTTAGTTATTAATAGTTGCTATACTATATACCTAGCACAGCAAGTAGTCATTGTATGTTTTTTAGCGATAGAAGGAAGAAAGTAGTTGTTAATTGACAAGAGCCCATTTTAGTATGTTTTATTTTTAAATTGACAAATTTCTTATTTTAGTATAATCAATTAGGTTTATTTACAACAATAGATTACAATATGATCGACATATAAATAACAGTATTCATGGATTACTCCATTGGGTTTGTTCTTCCATCTTGGGGTCTTTTTTCTTTGAGACTATCTGTTTGCCACAGCATTGTTTTGAGACCACGTTTTATTTTGAGGAAAGTGTTTACCATTTTATTGGATGACATGCTTGAATTAGACAAGGAGGAGGTTGTGGAAGTAGTACTAGTAGCGTAAAACTTTTCGCAACTGGGGTCAATGTATCTTGTGGTATTAGCAGTATAAATCATTGATGTTATTTTTTGAAAAAAAAATCACGAAAAAGTGAAAATTGGACCCTTTTTTATATGAGTTTGATAATCTGCGCTGCTTGGCAAGCTGAAGCTAAAATCCAAAAAAAAAAAAAAAAAAGGAAATGGTGCCCATGACATTTATTTTTACTTTAAAAAGTAAAATTATCTGAAGGCTATACCTTAAGAAGCAACTATATTGCCAAGAATCATAACATTTATACGCGATACTAGCTTTATAAAGCATCAAGCAAATAATTATTTCAAATTCAAAACGTACTGGTGTGAGCAATTTGACGTCGAAATATAGAATATGCTATTTGGTATGAGTCAAGCGTCAAATTTTTAAAAAAAGATATCTTGGCTTTTACATATATAAAGAAAAAAGCCAAGATCGCTATCTTCTCATGAAAGGAAGTGATTTTGCCTAGCTAAACTACAAAAATTTATCGGCCAGTTTGATTCAATTTTGACAGCTATTTATATCGTTACTAGGCGGCAGATCGGCTAGTTAATTGAACTTTTACTGAACCCTTCATTTACGTAGTGCGATATATTATTCCGAAGGACATTGACTAACAGGGGATAATACTGTAATTGAGAGAGTCTTAGAGCGTGGTATAGAAAGTACAATTTTACGGACAATGTACCTTTTACAAATAGCAGGAAGAACTGATGACCTAAAATAAGAAACATCGCTTCTTGTTGCGCTTGATTCCAATCTTATAACCTTTTTGTATGTTTATCAGTTTGTAAAAGTTGTCAAAACAAGCCAGCATTCACATATCCACCCCCTTTAAGCTTATAAAAAGAGAAGTTGAAATATAGAGAGGGTTCTTTTTAAGAGCCTTTATAGGTGTGTCTATAATAACGTGTCACATCTTGAGAGTTAGTTTCCGTATGTAGCAGTCGACGATTGATGCTATTTTGACTGCTTTTTCTTCGACGTTGCTTCTTTATTATTGACTTTCATGAGAATCCTTAGTGCACGCTAGAGGAGCTCCCATTTATTCTGGATCAATCAACACAATGTACGTCAAAGCATACTATTTATGTTACTTACTTAGTAAAATATCTTCTGTATATTAATACTATCTTCTTGGTCTTTTTATCAAAAAAGACTCACTGCGCGATGTATGTTAAAAATGATGTTTCCAATACAAGTATATTTGTTCTTTGAGCAATGTGGTTTATGCTCATTATGTCAGTACGTTACAGAATAGATGCTTTTTGGACACTTGGATAATGTATCAATCACCGTTTTTAACAAGCTTATTTGGTGCGCATCCATTTTGTGAGTCTTCCTTGACTCCTTGTTTTAGTAAGAAGTTATTGTTTCGAGCTTCAATATCTAACGTCTCATTTAAAAGAAAACGTCTTGGCTATGGTACTGATAGCGTATGTTGATTTGCATGTAATGGCGACAAATATGGCCTATTATCGTTATTTCAAAGCTCAAAACCTGCAATAGTTACAGTTCGTATATTCCAAGGCGGACATTACATCGATTTTATGTGTCATATCCGTACGGACGTTGAATTTTCTTCAAAATAAAATATTTTTTCTGATTCATTTCTGTGTTCTACTAAGTTTGCAGCAGAATCAATTCGACAAATGGACTTTGCCTCAGTACCATTTCAAACACTTTTGATCGAAAATGCCAGTGACGGTCAACTGCTAAACTTTTTAAAGCAACTTGATCAGCAATATAGACTTGCAACTGATGAAAAAATGCGTTTTGGAAACTTGCAGATCTTGTTGCCTATTTTCAAAGCTTACTTAATAAGACAAAACGATTTTGAAAAGGAGAAGGCATGCATCGAGGAATTCATTCAACCTTGGATGAAAACCAGCTTTTCACAAGACTCAATGATCTCTACAGAAAGTGTACAAAGTCTTGCAAAATTGGTATCATTGCTTATGGGACGTTCCATGTTGTTATATTCCAACTACCCCACTAATTTTGGACAATCAACGTTGATCTCATTAACTAGTCAACTTATTGCAGCAATTGAAGCAGAACCTGATTTTGTTGATTTGAAGCCCTTCGAGTTTATAGAGTCAAATGTAAACGACCGCAAGCTATGGGATGCAATTGTGCAAGACTCAACTGCCGTTACATCTCCCTTGGATCTTGAGTGCTGTCTAGACATTTTGTATCTTTTTGTACGCGATTTGATTGAAAATGAAGAGATCTTGGATATTGCAGAGAAACACACTGAATCAAAAGATTTTGTTTATCAGTGCTTGAATATCCTATTTATCATCAGTGTTTCGATGTTACCTTGTACCGACGCAACAATTAGGAACAAGCTAGGCCATGATTTAATACCAAACTTACTTCGCTGGCAGCAAAGCTTGAATCAAAACATTCCTTTAAGTAGCCAAGATCAATGGTGTGAGGTAATATGGACGATTAGTTGCTGCATCAATTTTATATTTACACTTTGTTACAACAGATTGTGTGGAGCCGTACTCTCCAAATATTTGGCTTGCCTGCAACTAATTTATTGCGATTAGAAATTTATGGATTGATCGCTCGATTTTTTGACTATTACTTTGGTATTAATGATGCTTCAAGCGAACCCGTCATTCATAAAGACCTTCGATACAGCGTCGATTTCTTCAAAATCTTGCAGGTAAAAACTCATGATCACAGATGTTCTTTACATACAGAAATTAAAAGAGCGGTTGGATAGAGCGGTCTCAGAAGCAACGACTCATTAGCTCGTAAATATTCTTCTTATATTTTGAAGCGTATCATCGACTTTACGGATAAAAACCCTGGGACGATTTCAAAGGATGTAGAGTGGACACCTTATTTCAATTGGAATGTTTCAGAGTCAAAGCAGTATATTGATCATTGGGATGATTGGTTCTTACTGTACGATATTATGCATGAAACTGTCATTCATCTGGTTGAGCCTGTATTACCTCGATTTGAAACTCTAGTCAATGCAGATGTTTTTGATCCTTCTTGGTGGATTTTGTTGCTTTACCGTGGTTTCCAAAATGATATTGGTTCAGTAAAAAAGGGCTTGCTAGAATTTATCTTTTCTAGAAGAGACCCACGTATCTTGAACAAGCTAGCGATCGAACAAACTTTCATGTTTGGCGCACTTTTCAAGATCATTGATTCAACAGCACTATTCCAGGTGCCTACTCAGGGCACTTTGGTAAGTCCTTTTGGTGAAAATCTTCGATCGTTTATGCTTCATTTGGTCAACTCAATCGAACTTAAACAAAACAAAGTTCAATTCTTGAGACAATTAATTCACCATTTGTCACATGTAGTTAGCAGTTATGTTCCTATTTTGTACTCCATGGAATCATTAACTGAAGTTGAGCCTGTTGAAGCTTGGGGACCAGAAGAATTGAAGTCCTTGAGAATGTTAGTAGATCGACATAGAAACTTCAAGTAAGTTTATCATGTCTTGCCCATGTTGATGGTATTTACAAAAAAAAAAAACTATATAGTATTCCGGCTACAAAACAATTCTTGCGTAAATTGGGTATCGCTGCTGTTGTTAGATTATGTAATACTGCTGCCCTTTCATTTTCGGATATTGCAAAGTAAATATCAGCTAAATCCACTCTGACTAAAACTAACATACTCTATATAGGACTGTATCTTCCTTAGTTAACGAGTACCCTGTCAAAACAAATTCCAATGAATTTAAGCTAATTCGATTTTGGTTGATCAACAAAATATCTTCGGATAAAGTAAGTAAACACAGCGGTTGCTTTACTTATAGAGGGTTAACGTGTTATTCTTCAGTCTATTGTTGGTATCCTTGAAGGTTTGAAACAGCGTTTTGCGGCTTATGTTTGTGAACTCAAGTCTGAAGGTAATCTTACGCTAAAGCAGAGATTAGTATTTAAACTAAGTCAAATTAAATAGACATTCCCGAAGCCGTATTGCGCTCACAGGCAAACGTACTCGCTCGCACTTCTGTTTTCGTTGTATCTAATGACAATGGCGAATTAAATCTGGAATATCTCACTGACCTCCTCAAAGTCTTTGTAGAAAAACTAAAAGATCCTGAGTGGTAAGGAAGGCTTAAGGGTTATAAATATGACTGACTAAGTGCTTATACCAGTGACGATGTTGTGTTTGCACGACTTTTGACACTACTCAACGCATTGTGGGAGAATTTTAGCGTCACCTTTGAAAACTTTGATTTTGTCAAAATGGTTGGGTTGACCCAAGACGATTTAAGTAGAATCTTGGAGCGCATCGAATCGAAGTATCTTAATAAGGAAGAAGAGAATGTAGTTGGTAAGTCCTCTTGTTTTTTTTTTTTTTTTTTTTAGTAGCGAGATTTGACTTAATTATTCTTAGATGATGATGTTATTGATTTGTATTTGTCGCTGACTCAGTTTATTCTTCTTGGTGAAAATACATTGGATAAAGACACGAAAAAGTCTATTATCCAAAGAGATTACGATATAATTATGGAGTTGCTTAAATATCGCCCTTCAGGTAATATAAGGAATAGGCAAAGGTAAATCTTGGCTAACATTGTTAATTCATAGCTTTAGACGCTAACGTCGAAATGTCCAAGCCTGCTTATCTTCGCCTACTTGCTATTGTATATCAAGTTGCGAGAGAATTGAGCTATTTCAACTTGAGTTGTGATCAAACAACTGTTTCATCGGTGTATAAATTCCAAATGAAACGTACACAAGAAGCTTTACGCGAAAGGTAAATGTATAAGCTTTGATCCTATCATTTTTCTGACTGAATGTACTACAGAACTTGGGGGGACTGTTTATCGCGTTTCATTAAATGTAAATGGGAGTGTGTTGGAAAGATGGTGCTTTATGCCACTGATGTAAGCGTTACATTCAAGCGTTTATTCAAGTTTCTAAATTATATTTTTTTGCTATAGGTTAAAAAGTCACAAGATGATAGTAGAGAGTTCTTTGATCCTTTTGAGCTTTACGATGAAGTTGTCGATCAACTTGAAAGTAGCTCTGAAATGTCCGGAGAAGCAATCATTCGTAGCTTTGGTCCTATTCTTGCCTTTCCCTTTGAAAAGACGGCCGAAATGCTAGATAGATGTATTGATAACGCAGCCGCTTTGATGGACGAAAACGCTTTCCAATCCAAAACGTACCCTTTACTTTTAAAGGCATTTATTGATGTAATTTTCCAACCTGAATTACTTTCTATCAAGGACTTGAATCAAGAAGGCGGGCCCATGAAGAGAGCATTGAAGATGGTTCTTCAAATTGGCGAGTTGAAGCCTTATATTGTAACTCGAACTGCTGAATTGTTGCATAACTACTGGAGCTTATTCACCGAGGAAACAGATCAGTCGATGATTGATTATGCGCCTGAAATTGCCCAATTACTTGTATTTGGTCCTCTCCGCGATAGAGAGGATCAGAAAATTGAAGCAGCCATTGCTTCTAAGATAGCCACAACTGAAGAAGTTCTAGAAGCTGAAGGGTACTACGAAGAGATAGCTTTTTATACACATACTAACACTGTACTTTATAGAACTGCTCAAGTTATATTTAGTCAAAACGATTATTTGGTACGCGTTAACATGAATGACTTATTATTAAGACTTAATGTCAATAATAAGGATCATGTCACACTTGCCAATTTGCTCCTGACAGACTTCTTACGTATTATTAACGAAGATACATTATTTGAATTTATGTTTATGTCTACAGCAGAACATCGGCTAAAGGTAAGCTAGCATAGCTTCAAAGTACACGGGTATTGACCTTTCTTAAATAAGATTCGTATTTGTTGCTCATTGATACTTATTATCGACCTCGCTACTGAGGATAAATTGGACCAGTATCTCGACGTTTTTTTCGAAGTAATGAGAAAGGAAACTGTTACTTCTGTACGCTGCTATCTGGAATGGGCTACAGTTCGTCTATTACGTCGTTTCCCAGATCGTCTCTCTACCATTTACGCGAAAATTGCTGACCCTAACCATAAACCGAATTTTGTCATTTCTATATTGACAATCACGTTTACTTTAGGTGACGTCCTTCCTGATGATGTTATTCAAAGCTATTTTGACCAAATATTCGTACTCTTGCTTCCCTGGCTTATTACGAATCATTTTACTATCCGCCTGTTCTCCTATTGTGCCTGGCACCGTAACTGGAAGAGTTGCCAAGAACGTGGGTTTGGTAAAGAGTTTGAAAACAACAAGTATATCCAATCTATTCGTACATTTATGGAGACCTATGTTGACTGTATCAAGTTTTTTGATAAAATTCAAACCAGCTTTTACATGACTCACTTTGATCCTATTCAAGACTTTAATGTTGAATTCATTTTCCGACAAATGATGAGTGAATTCCAAGTAATCGACAATGAAAAGATTGGCTCCAAGTCCTTCTTAAAGCTCAATAGCACCGTTGTTGAGCGTTGCCCTTTTGAAA
>JNEK01003007.1:0-87747 GCA_000697295.1 Mucor indicus B7402
AGCAATAGAGAGAAACTATGATTTAAAAAGCTTTTCTGTCACAGCTGTTGATCCTGGTCGTTCTTGTGTTTTTACTGCTGCATCTGGTTGTAACAACGGTGAATACCAAATTCGAAGATGTACGCGAAAAGAGTATAACAGCCTCTCTGGTTCCACGAGAATGGCTAAGCAAGAACTAAAAAGGAGTGAAAAAGAAGGCATGCTGGAAACATTAAAAAGCAAGCCAACACACAAAACTGTCTCACTACAAAAACACATACTTTATATTGAACATATGAAGTCAAACATGCAGCATTACTTCACTTTCTACAGAAGCGAAACTGCTAAAAAAAGGTTTCATCTATATCAAGGACGCCAGCGAGCATTAGACGAAATGGCCAATATTTTGGTAGATGGTGGCAAAAAGTATAATCCAGCTAAAAGAAAAAGAATCAAGCAGAATAGAAAAACAAGAAAGAGGACACGAAAAAAGAAGCGGATAAACCAAGAGCAAGAAGCCGTGGTGGCAGGTGTTTTTAAAGAGATATATCTCAAAGATAAAAACAGGTATTCAATAAGAATAAAACTTGGTGCGTACAAAATACAACTAAACCAAGTGTATATCTTATAGATGGAAGCCTTTGAAGTTCGACTATAACAAACAGCTCATACCAATCATTGCCTTTGGTAATGGAATGAAAGGCAAGGATTCAATAAAGATCAAAGGGCATCAAGTAGGGCTTACTGGAGTTTTATACAAACACTTAAAAAGAAGACAAGTAGAGGGAAGGTTGCTAGTACCCTATATTGATGAATACGTGACATCTCAAGTAAAACTCAAATATTGACTTTTTTGAAAAAATAGCTTATTAACATTTGTCTATAGGTCTGTCACATTTGCAAGGAAAGAGATATGGCGTTTGCGTTTGAAGATCTCATTAGCGTTGTAGCTTGCCAAAGCTGTGCAATGCTATGGAACCGCGATTCAAACGCGGCTGAAAACATGCATGAGATTTCAACATCCATACTCAACGGTGAAGGTCGCCCTCATCAGCTCCGCCGAGCGCATAAAAAGCCCCAATTGCTGTCTCATACACAGTTTCATTTATCTTCGGATGAGTGATTTAGATTTTTACAGGTAAGAATCTGAATATTATCTTTCTCTTTTGGTCTCAAAATTAATTTCCATTTGTCTAATTTCCATTTTCATTATGTCTAAAAAAGGTAAGCTACACATCTAAAAACTAATTTTGATTCGTCCAAAAAATAACTAACAACGTCTGAATTCAAAGTGTAAAAACTGTAACCTATCACTGCAAAATTTTTCGTTTCTTCTTTTTAACATAGGATAATATATAAAAACATGTCGTCGAAAGTGCAAAAGATTATGGTCCAACCTATCGTAAGATCTCACAATAAGCAAAAGCTAAAAGATCGCTCATTTATATTTAATAGAATCTGATTTTCAGATACCTCCAAAACGTACTAAATAAGCATTAGAAAAAAAAAAAAAAAGACAAAGCTAACAATCTCGTATAGAAATCAAGAGTACAGATTTGGTTGTTTGATAAGACTGATTTAAGAATTGAAGGACAAATCATTGTTGGTGCATTAAAACATGACATGACTGTTTATCTCGTTAACGCGTTCTGTATTATAGGGTTTTGATGAATTTATGAACTTGGTTCTCGATAACAGTGAAGAAGTCGACGTCAAGAATAATACCAGAGTGAAAGTTGGTAAGTAAAAACTTGCCCATAAGCTACTGACAACCACTGATTATTATTTCTTTAGGTCGAGTTTTATTGAAGGGTGACAACATTACATTAATTCAAGGTGTGGATAATTAATTGAGAAAAAAGACTTAAAATAAATGTAATGTATTTACAAGTACCAAAGACGAAAGTTGAAGAGCTTGCTTACCGAGAGAAATAGTGACTATAATTGTGTCATGATAGGCATTGTGAAATCGAATACAAAGGGATCATCACTAACAACATAAATTGAATGGAGGAGCATTAAGAGTGTTTTCATGCGTATCCAAGTAGAGCACTCTTTATTATCTGTTGCTTTGTAACACTGGCCAACATAAGTCTAAATAACAATCGATAAAGCGCGAAGGTTAAACTGGTAAGGTAGAACTGTAGCTTGGGTGTGTTGGTAAACAAAGGCGTTGCAGTTAAAACGCTTAATTGTTAAAGAGAGGAGAAAGATAATAGTATTTACTGCTGCTGGTACGCCTCAATTTTTTTCATTGCGGAGAAAATGTTATATTTACCAAACAATGAGCTTATACACGAAAAGCATAGGTATACATATAACATTCTTATTTGACAATTATTGAGATCTATACGCGAATAGTAAGAAAACAAGATATTTGAAGGTTTCTTCTATACCGTATATACTTATTTATTTAGCATTGAAAAGTAGCACAAAAATTACAATATCAATTCATATAATATTCAGCCATTGCTAAGCATGACGTCCAATAAACAACCATGACCTTTCAAGTGTAATAATGAAACCGATCACCTACAAGTTCTACATGTAATCATTTTTTTACCTTTTCGAGTTAAAAACTGATTTAAGTAACACAGTCTTATTTTGACATTTTTGGTATATTGACAAAGAAATATAAAGCTCTTTTTTTAATTTTTGGTTTTTTTTTTTTTTTTTTAATTTAACTTGCTTTTTCCCCATGTCACTTGATAAACGAAACATACAATCCTTAAGCGTGGTAGGTGCAGCTGTATCTGCTGCAACTGCTGCATATTTATACAAAACCTATACTGAAGAAATACCCAAAGGACTTGTTTACAAAGGTGGCAATTCTTTACAAAACCTTTACAATTTATTAAGCAATGTATATCGCTTGCATGACTTTCAATATGATCTATTTGAAGAATCTGACACGCTCACTTTGTAAATAGATAACTATAGTATTAAAAGCTTTTTTAATTGAATTTTTTGATTAGTGCTATGCCAGTCGCGGGTAATCCTTTAGGTGTCATGACAATTGACCCACAAAACGTAGAATATTTTCTCAAAGGTATAGACCATTATATTGTTTGTTTGTTCGTCTTGCTGATTGTTAAGTAATAGGCAATTTCAAAAATTATTTGAAAGGACCCAAATTTAACAGTTCTTTGTCTGAGCTTCTTGGCAATGGTATCTTTAATGCTAACGGTGAAAAATGGAAATATCAACGCAAAGCAGCAAGTCACATATTCAACGTCAAGAACTTTAGAGATCAATTCACAGAGTAAAATACAACTACAAACATGCATAAAAGGAAGATATTAACCTTTTCTTGGCAAAAAGTGTGTTTGTCAAAGAAATGCATATAGTGTGTGATCATATTCTGAATAAATGTGTGGAAAGCCAAAGCAGCATCGACTTTCATGAACTTATGTATAAATTCACCATGGATTCTTTTGTCTAGTAAGTCTTTTTTAATACTTTTTTTTTTTTTATTATTATCTCACTAACATGATCTATAGTCTTGGTTTTGGTGTACAATTGAATTCCCTTCTCCAAAAAGAAAAAGTGCCATTTGCTGTCTCATTTGATCACTTGCAAAGGTTAGGCGCCCTTCGTTTTGTTAACCCATTTATGCCACTCCAAGAAGGGTTTACAAAACTCATTACTCCTTGGAAAATGAGCACTCAAGATCATATCCATGCTGTTGACTCATTTGCCGCTGAAGTAATTGCCAAAAGAAGAAAGGAAATTGCTGATGGTAACACTGAACATAAGGACTTACTTTCTCGCTTCATGAACACGCTCAATGAAAACGGTGAAAAGTTGAACGATGTTGAACTTCGTGATACCGTTTTGAATTTTATCATTGCTGGTCGAGACACCACTGCACAAGCTTTATCTTGGTTATTCTATAACTTGTGTCTTAAACCAAGAGTTGAGAAAAAGATATTGGAAGAAATTCAAGACAAAATCAAAGACGACGACGAAAACGACTCACCAAAATTGTATGAAATCATAAGCGAGATGACTTATTTACATGCTGTGTATGTAACTTGTTAATACGTTGTAGTATAAGTTCTAAATTAGCTCTTTAGGTTTTATGAAACGCTTCGTTTGTATCCTTCTGTCCCTGCTAATCAAAAATATGCACTTGAAGATGATATTTGGCCAGACGGTACAATCATTAAAGCTGGTTACTACGTGAATTGGAGCCCTTATGCACAAGGAAGATGCACAAAGATATGGGGACCTAATGCCAAAGAGTTCTACCCTGAAAGATGGTTAGATGAAGAAGGCAATTTACGCCGTGAAACAGCAGGAAAATGGCCAGCATTCCACGTTGGACCTCGTATCTGCCTTGGTAAGCTATATACTCATTTTATCTAAAAGTAATGCTTACACTGTTTGACTAGGTCAAAATTTGGCTACTCTTGAAGCCCTTGTTTGTGTCGCCATGTTATTAAGACGTTACAAATTTACTTTAGCGCCAGGACAGAACGTCACTTATGATATGTCATTAACTCTGCCAATGAAGAACGGAATGAAGGTCTTTGTTGAAAAGAGAGACTAAAAATACACACACACACACAACTATTCCTTCATTGCTTATTTATTAGTTATTATTTATCCTTATTTCAAATACATTCAAAATACTATTTATACGTTCAATTTATTATTAAGGATCTACAATAACAACCTCTCCGTTGGCTAC
This sequence comes from Mucor indicus B7402, assembly GCA_000697295.1. Classification (NCBI taxonomy): domain Eukaryota; kingdom Fungi; phylum Mucoromycota; class Mucoromycetes; order Mucorales; family Mucoraceae; genus Mucor; species Mucor indicus. Next base: position 4,673 of record JNEK01003007.1, read on the forward strand.
AGCTTCCATAGACTTTTTATGGACAAGATATAAATTAAGATAATAAGTAAAGAGTGAAATCAAAGCAAGCCTATAATAGAGTAAGTACATCACACAACTTGTAATAAATCAATTCAATTTACATAACACCACTGTTGCTCATACTATCGTTGGATTTTAAAGTTTTTCTAACATTCAAAAAAGCAGTAAGACCAAAATAACTAGCGACCCAAGGAATTATCTTGTAGCGATTCTATTATCAAATATGAGTATGTCATCATTCATTGGTTCAAATTCTTACTCTTGTCATAATACCACCCATTGCTTAAGCATGATGAGCAAACAAAAATGTCAGTATAACATCAAGATGCACTACTACTATGAGTTACTTACAGACAAGAGTTGCTAATAATTGTGACCAGTCTTCTTCTTCATCACTTTTACGAGGGAGATGGAAGGGAACGATGGCTTCTTCTCTGCGAGGATCTGATGAGGATGATGACATTAGATTTTATTATGAGAAAAAAAGAGTTTCGAGTTATCACCACAGCAAAAACGCGTATAAAAAGTCCGCCCAAAAACCTAATTGAGATTCGTTTCCAGCGTTTTTTTTTTTTTTTTTTTTTTTTTTTTTTTACCATACCTCATACCAATGTCTTCAAAAAAGTACATGAAATGAATAGTTGAACTGTAATTCGTGTTTGTTAACAAGCTTTTGTCATTTAATAGTAAATTTCGCTCAGATTATATTTGTCGCGTAAGATATCGTAATGAACTACCACCAATACCTTACGCACCAAAGATGATTACGATTCCTTCACTTGTAGAACGCCATGTTCCTTATCAAACAACAAGTTTAGTTGAACAGACACCTTACTCTTTAACTATGGATCAAAGCGCATCTATTCCTTTTGACAAATCAATCATTGATTATTTGGATGCTATGGAAAGCAATCCCGAAGAAGGTGCGTTCATTCTTTCTTAATTATGACTTTTATTTGAATTTTTCTCATATAGTCGCAAGAGTTGTTGAGGAAGTGGCAGAGGAAGACAAGATTCTATTAACAGCACCAAGAGATGAACAAAATGGTTCTGGACCCAATGCGAGAAAACAACACGTTACTTGGTTACGTCGATCCGAGTATATTGCACAAGAAACACGAGGATCTTCTGGTCGAAAAGAAGGCGTTGAAAACAAATTTGCAATGTCAGCCACTGCTGTTAAAATCAAAAATTATAATACACGTCAAGAACAAATTGCTGGGGTTGAGCAGACATTCAAGCCATTACCAAGCGATTTACGACACCCACAAACGAAAGCAAGAGCTAAGAAAATTACACCTCTTATACCCGACATGGAGTGTTGGGAGAACATTTATACGATTGCTCAATTTAATACAGAACCAGCTGATGAAGGCCGTTTGAAAAAGAGAAGAATGATTGAGAAAACTCCAGGTTTTGATGCAAGTAAAAGACCACGCTTTTCAGAAACAGATGCTACGGATCGTGGTATTTTAAGACCCATGGTGAACCCTCATGATCCTGAAGATGCCTATCTTGCTTGGTTCTTACCTGATGCTGAAAGTACAAAGAGATTGTTGCATCAAAAGCAAGATCCACTTGACGGTTTATCAGAAGATGTAAGGCTTCATATTAAAAAAAAAAAAAAGACAAAAGAATTGACATTGTTATTAGGTTTTGACGTATAATGCTATATGTGATTTCGAATACAAGAATGATAGTGGATCAAACAGTAAATATTTACTCTTGACAGTACATGACAATGATCAAGGTGAGAATGCTGTTTATTGTACCATTAAGAGCAAAATGTTTGTACGCAAGAAGAGAGCAGAGGTAAAACGAAAAATCAAAAAAAAATCGTATGATTTCTTATACCGTTTATAGAGTGCAAAATACAAATATTTGGAAGATTATGAGAAACCTAATGTATTGAAGCTAAAGTACACTCGATAAAAAAATGACTAAGAGAGGGGTAAAAGTGTCACCGGTAATTCATATGTGGTAATCAATAAAATTTTTGTGGGGAAAATTTTACATAATACAAAATTGTCATAATTGTATATAAAATATACTTGCCCTCTTTTTTTTTTTTTCCCTTACTCTTTAAACAAATGCCTATTACATTTCCAAAGCACTTGAAGCCCATTGAACCTCAAGGTTCATCTTTATTACAACAAGAACGTGAAAATGCTACGTTCAATACAAAAGATTTAACAAAGTATATCTATGGTGAAGAATACCTTCAGAAAAGAAATCAAATATTAGAAGTCTTGCAAAACGATCCCGTTCTAAGTGACAAATCTCATCGCTATTATCATGGCAGAGAATTCCGTTTCAAAAAATCATTAGCTGCCTCAAAGCGTTTGGCTGAACTTCAAAGGTAAATGGATTATCACACTTTAATGCAAAAGCTAACTTGATGTTAGTATTCATAACTGGAACAACGATGATTTTTTGATTGCTGAATATCTTTTTGATGAACCAAGTGCTGTAAGATCCTCTTACCATCTCGCTTCATTTCCACTCATTCTTTTTTTTTTTAGTTCCGTCTTCATCGCAGTATGTTTATGCCAACTATTTTAAATCAAGGTACAGAAGAACAAAAGAAACTGTACCTCGAACCAGCCATGAGACATGAAATCATTGGCTGTTATGCACAAACTGAAGTAAGCTTCTTTTTTTTTTTATTATTGACTATTTTTTTTTTTGTCAAAAAAGACTCATTTTTGTAAAAGCTTGGTCACGGTTCAAACGTCCGTGGTTTGGAAACAACAGCGACTTACAACCCAGAAACAGAGACTTTCATTCTTAATTCACCTACTTTGACTGCTTCTAAATGGTGGATTGGTGGTTTGGGTGTCGCTGCTAACCATGCTGTTGTCATGGCTCGTCTTATTAGCAACGGCAAAGACCATGGTCCTCATCCTTTTGTTGTTCAAATCAGAAACTTGGAAAACCACGAACCTCTTGAAGGTATCACCGTAGGCGACATTGGTCCTAAGTTTGGCTTCAATACCGTAGATAATGGTTTCATCCTTTTCGATCATGTTCATGTTCCTCACATCGCTATGTTGGCTAGATACTCACGCATTGATAAGAAAACAGGTGAATATATTACACCACCCAACTCCAAATTGGCTTATGGTACAATGGTCTATGTCCGTGCAAACATTGTTTTAGGTAAGTATTGGGTCGTTGATAGAGCGATGTATTGAATTGTATTTGCTAGAGTCACGTGTAGTGCTTGCCAGAGCTGCCACTGTTGCTGTTCGTTACTCTGCTATTCGTAGCCAAGGTTCAGATGCCGCTAGTCCCAAGAACATAACAGACTTGAGTGGCGCTACCAAGACTGTCGAAACGCCTGTTTTGGATTACACCATGCAACAATATAGACTTTTCCCTATTATTGCTCAAGCTTATGCTTGTCATTTCACTGGACAGGAAATGCATCGCATGTACAATGAGAATCAAGAAAAGATGGCACAAGGTGACTTTTCTTATTTGGCTGATCTCCATGCTTCTTCCTCTGGTTTGAAGAGTTTAACAACTACTTTGGCTGTGGCTGCTATTGAAGATTGTAGACGCGCTTGCGGTGGTCATGGCTACTCTTTGTTTTCCGGTCTTGGTCAATTTTATCAAGACTATCTCCCTAAAGCCACTGTAAGTTTTTTTTTTTTTTTTAACCCATTTTACTATTCGTTTATTGACTTTTATTAGTGGGAAGGTGATAACTATTTATTGACACAACAAACAACACGTTATTTGTTAAAGACCATGAGATCAGTTCGTAGCGGAAAAATTACAGCCAAAAACGCCAGCTTTTCTTCTGAATACATCTCGGAATACCTTTCTAACCCTCATGCCCGCTGTCCTTTCAAGACCGTGGATGACTTGAGTAACCCTGAAGCTTTGATTTCCGCCTTTAAATTCCGTGCTGCCTTCCTCATCGATAAGGCCGTTCAAGCTATCGATAATGACCAAAAGACATGGAACGATATGCTAGTTGACATTTATAGAATCTCGCGTGCTCACTGTCAATTGTTGATGGTTTCCAACTTTGTCAAGTCTGTCTTTAATACCGAACTCGAACCCACCATGAAACGCGTCCTCCAACGTGTCTGTATTTTGTTCTGTCTTTCTACTTTGGAACAAGAGGCCGCTGATTTCTTGACTTCCGGCTATCTCTCTCCTGAACAAGCTTTGTTGATCAAAGACAACATGATTGCCGTAATCAAGTCTATTCGTCCTGATGCTGTGGCTCTTGTTGATGCTTTCGATTTCCCTGATTACCTTCTTAATTCGGCATTAGGTGAGAATGATGGTCGTGTATATGAAAAGATGACGGCTATGGCTGAAAAGGAACCTATTAATCAAAACAAGGTGGCTGAAGGTTATGAACAATATATTCGTCCCCTTATCCACAAAGGAAAGCATGCTTGGAAGGTGGATCAAAATGGTGTTGCTAGACTTTAAACTTACTATATCCCTCTGTATATAAAGTAATAAAACAAAAAAAGTTTGTATTCTTTTATAAAGTGATTGAAACGAGACAGAGAGTTTATCAAGGGGTGTGTCTGTTGGAAATGAACCGATGAAACCAAATGTCATCATGGGCAGCTCTCTTCTATTAATTTCAATTTGAAAAATGCTAGGAAGCAATCAAACATGAAGAAGCCCGTAAAGCCGGTTTTTGTAAAAAGCCAACTTATGGACCATAGAAGAAGCAGCATCCAATTGTAAAGCATACATTCATCACTACAAAAAAGAAATTTTTTCAACACTTTTAAACCAGCGAAAAAAATTCACGTAGTAGCCTGCACCTTCGTAAATTGCTACCAACCCATAATTAACAACTAGTGACAAGCAATAAAAAAGAAGAGTAAGATGTTTAACATCATATCGCAAAAAAACGAGTGCAAAAAACAATAAAAAGATTCGATGCCGATGGGACTCGAACCCACAATCTTTAGATTCGAAGTCTAATGCGTTATCCATTACGCTACGGCACCTTATTTTCAAAATTTTAAATTTTGGGTATATATATACAAGTTGTGGTCACGTGATTTTTTTGTCACGTGAGACTTTCTATTTTGTACACAAAGTTACGCTTCAAAACTATTACACGTTCACTTCTCCCACAAGTATTATGACGACCGAAAAGCTGTATTGATTGTTTCGGCGGTAATAAGGCTGGAACTAACTAGCATTTATTATTTTTTTATAACATTGTGTTGGATATGGTCTTCATTATTTTTGAATCTGCCATCAAATAAAAAAAAAAGTAATAGTATATATCATCAGCTTTCAATCACATTATATTTCAAGCGCTCTTCAATTATTATAGCCTTACTGAAAGCTACCGTCCAGAAAATAAATTGATCTATATTTCGAAATTGATGTTTGGTTAATATATACAAAAAATCTTTTATGTAAAGAAGATAGATAATCCTATTTTTTTAGTTTTTGCGAGAGTGGATGAGAAGGAATCATTGGCCTAAAAGCAAACTTCGTTCTATTTGAAAACAAGTTAAAAATCTTATCACCCAATCACTGACAATACGGCTTACTTGCAAGTGGAACAAACAGGCGACCATTTACAGAAAACTACAGAAAGACAGTTAGCCTTATTTTGTTAGCACGCCTCTCAATTTAAAGATAAATTTACTTGATAAACAAACAGAACAAACAAACCCTATGTCAACAATTTTTTTGTGACAAAAACATGCAGCTCTGAAATCTACTTGGTCTTGTGTAGGCAGATTCAAATAATTTCGTGAATATCTATCTGGAAGAAACGCCATCATCAAATACTCCAATAAAGCTTTAGAATTCTCCACTTTCACATAAATCCCTCCTGTAATATTGGATGCCTGTTGTAAAAACGCTGTTTCTTCCCCGTAAATCTTACACACATCTAACGGAATACTCTAATCAAAAAAAAAAAAAAAAAATTGCTGAATCAGTAAGCTATAGTTGTCCAAAGAGGGGGATATCTTACAGCTTTTTGCGCCGAAAAAATGCAATTCATCAAAGGAATATACTGGTATGCAGAATCCGAGGAGACTGAAAGTACCAAGATCCTTGGTTTAATGAGACCGTCTTCGTCTGTTTTCAAGACGCGATTGATATAACATAAAGCTATCGACAATGCACCTGTAATGGTGGATGAATTTCCCATGTCTTTTTTTAAAAAGTCAACATTGGTGTCTGAAAGTAGTTTTTGCAAATTAGATATAATTTGATCAGTGACAACTTGAAAATGAGGATACATATTGGCGTTTCTTTTGTTTCCATTTACGCTTAAGGTTGGTTCTTCATTATCGGCAAGTGGGTATAAGATCTTACTATAAAACAGGCATGAGCTTCCAAAGACAAGTCGTTTAGTCATTTTACCTTTGGCCAATGTGACTAGCAATAATGGCTACTTTGTTGTTATATTTGAGTGCTAAGTGAGCATTAACAAATACGAGTAGTTGATTCAAAGCAGTGTCTAAGGATAAAGGGGTGTCTGCCTTTGATGATTCTTCCCAAGCAAAAGGATTTGTATCAATAATTATAACCAATAAATTAGAATCATCTATTAAAGTTGATTAGAGCCATATGAATAAAACATGTTTAATCAATTACCTTCACTTGTTGCAGTGTCCTTCATGACGACTATGCAAAAAAAAAAAAAAAAAGTGCAAAAAAGCAGCTGAGGCAAAGGTTTTTTAACCTGTCATCGAATTTTTCAATTATTTTTTACAACTTTTTTCAAATTTTCTGAAGAAAACGCATGTTTTTTTTTTCTTGAAGAAGGAATAACACAAGTAAGCTTTGCTTTATTTTACTTTTTACTTTTTTTTTTTTTTTTTTAATTATACGAAACAAAACAACCCCCCTAACACACTATTTCTTTTGCGACATTTTAATATAAATCTCTATCTTTTAGATGGGAAATTCGTGTAGTAATTGCTGTTCAAGTTGTTTTGGAAGTAAAAAAAAAAAAAACAAAGAAACGGGAATGAAGTCATAATAATTAAACAAAATATATCATAGAACGTAATAGAAATGGACTCTACGAGCCTCTATTGCAAGAAAATGAGCGTGAAGCTATAGCTGAATTGCTGCAGTATCTTGAAAGTAATTATAAAAGATGATAACATTTATGTTTTTGTGTGTGTCTTAATGAAGTATTTATAGATCGCAGCGACACAAATTTTTTTGAAGGAGAGCCTTTACAAGCACTTTCAACTTTAGCATATTCAGACAATGTTGACTTGCAAAGATCAGCTGCTTTAGCTTTTGCTGAAATTACCGAGAAAGACGTAAGACAAGTTGGGCGTGGTACTCTAGACCCAATTTTGTTTTTATTACAATCACACGACGTAGAAGTGCAAAGAGCTGCAAGTGCTGCTCTTGGAAACCTAGCTGTGAATAGTAAGTTGAAGCTAAATTCTTCAAATATAAAAAAAAAAAAAGGGGGGGAAGGGGAAAGGGAGAGTAGTTTCGTGTTATTAACTTTTATATAAAGCTGAAAATAAGTTATTGATTGTAAAGCTTGGAGGACTTGATCAGCTTATTCGTCAAATGGGCTCTCCAAACGTAGAAGTACAATGTAATGCTGTTGGCTGCATCACAAATCTAGCTACACATGGTAATACACCGCCCGCCTTCATATTCTTGGGTCTTACAGAGTTTTATTGTAGATGAAAACAAGTCAAAAATTGCTAAATCAGACGCTTTAAGGTTGTTGGTAGACTTGGCAAAATCAAAAGATCAAAGAGTTCAAAGAAATGCAACTGGTGCTTTGTTAAATATGACACATACACGTAAAAGCTAGCTATTTAAAAGAGTTTTAACGGGGTTTATATTTAAACACATGTTTTATATATACAGAGGAAAATCGTCAACAACTGGTGAATGCTGGTGCTATTCCTGTGTTAATCAGTTTGCTTAGTTCACCCGATGCTGATGTTCAATATTACTGCACAACTGCTTTATCTAATATTGCTGTTGATGGTAAAGGCATTTATATTAAAATAAAAGCTTATTACTCACAATAGTTTTAATAGCAAGCAATCGTAAAAAACTGGCACAGACAGACTCACGGCTTGTTCAATATTTAATAGCTTTGATGGATACGAAAAGCTTGAAAGTTCAATGCCAGGCAGCACTTGCTTTAAGAAACCTTGCGTCGGATGGTAAACGAAAAAGGAAAAAAAAAAAGAGTGTATACATAGACACTTATAATTATTATAGAAAAATACCAGCTTGAAATCGTTCGTTGCAAGGGCCTTCCTCCACTTTTACGTTTATTGAAATCTTCCTTCTTACCTCTCATTTTATCTTCAGTCGCATGCATTCGTAATATATCCATTCATCCCGCTAACGAGTCTCCTATTATTGATGGTGGTTTCGTCAATCCTCTTATCGAATTACTTGCCTATGATGATAATGAAGAGATACAGTGCCATGCCATATCCACTCTTCGTAATCTAGCAGCTAGTTCTGAACGCAACAAACGTGCTATTGTAGAGGCTGGAGCTGTTGAACGTATCAAGACTTTGATTAACAAGGTACCAGCAAGCGTTCAAACAGAAATGACAGCTGCTATTGCTGTATTGGCTCTTAGTGATGAGTTGAAGCAAAGGTTATTGAATATGGGTATTTTGGAAGTCTTGGTTGAATTGACTTCAAGTTCAAATATGGAAGTTGAAGGTAACTCTGCTGCTGCCATTGGAAACTTGAGTTCTAAAGGTAAAAAAAAAAAAAAACATGGCTTTTTTTACTTGACTTTTCGAGAAATTAAACCCTATTTTAGTTAAGGATTACACGCCGTTTATTAAAACATGGAATACTCCCTCTGGAGGATTGGAGAAATTCTTAATTCAGTTCTTATCAGAGAAACAAGATATTGCTTTTCAACATATTGGTGTTTGGACAATTGAACAGTTTTTAGACGGTGAAGGTAAAAAGATATACAAGTGATAAAAGGTGAGATTATAAACCGGTATTTTATAGACGATAGATTGTTGGGATTACTTGCTAGTTCCGATGCTATTGCTGAATCTATTCAAAGAATTGTCAATGAAGGTCAAACACCTAAATTAAACCAGAATTACGAAAATAACGATGAAGGTGACATATACGCTCTTGCTAAGCGTGTTAGTCAAGTTTTACAAAAGGTTAGAGAATCAAACAATCGATCTCAAAAGAAACAGCGCTAGTATGATAAAACACCTCCCCCCCTTTTTTTTTACAAACAAAGCATAAAATAAAAATATATATATATAAAAAAAAAAAAAAAAAAAACTATTGGTAAACTAGCAGGTGCATAATTTGAAACATTGTATATATGTATATTTAATGAACAATAATAATTTGCCCTGGTGCGCCTTCTAAACCCTGAAGGTCACTTACACTAACCACACTGGCCGTGTCACTTCCACTGCCAGAATGATCCAATACAATACTTTCTCTATTCTGTCTGTTACGCCTTCGTTGTTGATAGGCATGTCTTAACGTACCATTCGACGACATACTTAGTCTTTTGTTAGATTCCTGACTTGTATCATCATCTTCTTCATTAAATAAACCAACGGATCCTATTCTTGCTAGACTCATCTTTCTACGATAGTGCATGACCTGCTTGAATATACTGAGAATAGGTGATGAAGATAGCATCTTGAGATGTGACATAAAACTATAATATTCACATACGGCAACAAGTCTGTCCCTGCAAAATCGGTCTATAGGCAACCATGGCTGTACCTTACTGTTACCTCCAGAGATAGGCAGTCTCATCTTGAATTCACATACTCTTAAAACATTACAGCATGCACACTTTGTTTTAGGTGGCATTATGGTATCTTGTGACTGAGTTGAAATATGGCTTGAAACAGATGAGGAGGATGTTGTGGTAGTGGCGGCAGAAAGAACACCACTACTGCCATAACTATCATTATAACTTTGAATTTCGCAACTACCTTTTAAGATAGCATCCAATAATTTCTTTTTGAACCATGGAGACTTCCACCATCCTTGAGATTGTTGAAAAAATAAGCAAGGTTCAACATCTTCTGCAAAGACTCTTTTTACAAATGGACTAGAGGGTATAAGTGACTTATCATTCACCATTTTCATGTGGTTTTGAAATTCTGTTAAAACAAATCCGTCAATACGGATACTAGTATCCTGTCGAATAGCAATATTGGAAGAACTTGTACGACTTCCAAATAAGCGAGACTTAATAGTAGGAATAGGTGAGAATTGTTGTTGTTGTTGTTGTTGTTGTTGTTGTTGTTGTTGTTGTTGTTGAGAATATCGACGTGAGAATGCACAGCTTGCATTAGCGCTTGTATGCACTATAGAATCTAATTGCACCAATAATTCTTTGACTTGTTTTAATTGGCCATCTCTGTGGTCCCAAGCATCCAAAACAAATCCTACTTTGCCCTCTGTTTCTCGATTCAATTTAACGAGGTCATCTCTATCTGTTACTTCATCCATTAAAATTTGATTGAAAATTGAAAACAAAGAAGAAGTCATATTGGCTACATCTTGTTCAAGTGCTTCTTTGTCTTGTTCAATCAGCGATCTTATATCTTCTTCTTCGGATAAAGCAGAAGCAATGACACCAAGATCGCGTTTCAGGTAAGCTTGTTTTTCCACTTGAGCGTCTAATTGTGCAAGAAGTTGTTTACAGTTTGTACAAAAGTTATTACTACTATCATCATCATGTACAGCATAGTAGGTTGTTGAGGAATCAGAGAAGAGAGATTTAGGGTCTAACAGATGGTGAGAAGAAGATGAAGATAAAGAATCCATATCGATAGGTGACATTAGTTCGGTTGAAGAACGGTCTGGTATGCCTTGTTTTCTCCATTCTACAACGGCGGCTTGTCGGCGTTCTAGTTCACCTTCTTCCAAATCATTATCAGTTTCTACAATAAGTTGTTGAGAAGGGATTTCAGTTTGTCGAAGATAATTTAAAGACAGAGTGATTGTCGATTTCACTTGATCGTCCATCGTAGCAGTAGAACTCTGTATCAAGTCAGACAGTAGTACAATAGCCTCTTTGTTATTAAATTCTGATCTTTGTAATTTGCTAGTCATATGTGTAATATATTGATCTTTTTGTGAGAGTCCAACTAACCACTCACTTCTATCATGTTCATATTTTCGATGAATAGTCTACATCATAGTTAGTCAGTTTTATGTTTGCTTTCATCAAAGGGTTTTTATTTTTACAGATAAATCGTTTTCAAGCTCAACAACTCTTGATTCTAATTTGGATATAATATCTTGAGCTTGGAGTAAAAAGGGTAAAACATCTTGTTCTGTGAATTCCTGTTCAAAAAAACTACTACTGGTATCTTCTTCTTCTTCTTTCTGATTATGCTGTGATGACTCCATTGATTTTCTTTGTATAATTTAATATAATTAGATGGCAAAATATATTACAAAAAAAAGATTTCTCGTATAATTTATAAACTTAATCTATGTAATGTGTTTATTAGAAGGAGAGAGAAACAAAGAAAAAAAAAAAGAGAGAAGGGCTAAAACAAAAAAAAAGAAAAGGAAAAAAAAACAGCAAGTGCCCCTACACTAAATCACAATAATTTTGTGTGAGTGTTGTTTGTGCCTTGCTGCGTGTCTTGAGCGCTTGTGTGTTTGTGTGTGTAATATTTTTTGTTTTTCAGCAACATGTATTAACCTTTGGTAAAGTCTGTGAATGAAAAAAAAAAAAAAAAAAATAAGCCCTCCTTGTGGCTGATGGTAGAGTAAGTGTGGAGGGCGCTTTGGTTCCTGATTTTTTTTTTTTTTTTTTTTTTTTCCACCATGCGATTTGACTTTTCATAACATTTCAAATGGCATTGAGCTCATTCAACAAGCAAATGCTTAAGTCTATATCTGAAACAAATTGATTCCTATATTTCTGTATAGTTGGAAGAAAAAGAGAAAAAACGTGCATGAAAAAAATTCAAGTTTTATAGAATGCACAGACTTCTGCAAATACCATTTGAAGAGAGAACTCTAAAAAAACTCCTTGTTGTTGCCTTTTTTTTTTTGCATTTTCGGGTTACCATGGCTACTTTCCATAGGAACTAAAAAGGAAGTTTATGCCCTATACTTACAATGTCAATGTTATACTCTACTTTTTTCACTGAAACCTTATGTACCTTTTTTAGGGAATAGAATAATGTCTAACATTTATATATATTATAAATACGTGTTTGAGATAAAGAAGAAGGTCTTTTCTATTCATCTTTTTTAAATTCCAAGAAGAACAAATGGTTACAAAAAGTAACATAAAAGTACAAGCAAATTGTGCATAATATCAAAATTCAGGATTTCGGATACCTGTAATGATAAAAAGGTGTGTGCACAACTCCCCTTTTTGATGATCTAAAAAAACTTTGTGTAAGATTAGTTGGATAATGTTATTTATAAATTTATTGCTCGTGTAACTTATTTCGGGGGAAGAGGTTAAATCTCCTCCCTTTTTTGGGGGGAGCAGTAAAATTATAATCTTATTGTTGTTGTACGAGAAAATTTTTTCAAAAAGACTATAAAAATTCCTCCTTTGGTTTTCACGTTGTCTCTCTTTTTTTTTTTTTTCCTTTTCTTCTTCTTTATTAGATTCTTCTTTCTATTCCCACTTATTTCTTTCCTTAAAAAATAAATAAATAAAAAATGAAGTCTGTCATTGCTGCCATCGCTGCTATTGCTGCCTCTGTTGTTTCTGCTCAAACTATTGTTACCAGCCAACCTTCCACTGCTCAAGTCCTCACTGCTGGTACCACTAGCAAGATTGTCTGGAACCCTGTCACTGGTACTATCTCCACCATTGACCTCCGTAAGGGTGCTGCTTCTGCTCTTACTTTCGTCGCCAACATTGCTACCAATGTTGATGCTTCTCTCGGTTCTTACTCTTGGAACATCGATGCTTCTCTCGCTGCCGGCACTGACTGTAAGAAATCATTCAAGTTTTTTTTTTTTTTTTTTTTTTTTTTTTTTTATAGAATTAGTTTTATTGACAACAATTATTAGACGCTCTCTCTTTCGGTCAAAGCCCCAACGTCTCTTATACTCCCTTCTTCACCATCCAAGCTGCCACTGGTGGTAAGTTTTTATATATAAAAATATCTATGGAGTGATTTATTTTGTCCAAGTTGCTCATATTGTTTATTTATAGGTGCTGCTAGCAATGGTTCTACCGGTGCTTCTGCCTCCTCCTCTGCTGCCGCTGCTACTTCCGCTGCTGTTACCTCTAAGGCTGCTACCTCTGCTGCCGTTACCTCCAAGGCCGCTGCTTCCTCTGCTGCTTCCTCTGCTGCCCCTGCTACCTCTTCCACTGCTTCCACCTCTGGTGCCAACAAGAACGTTGCCGCTGTTGGTGTTGCCGCCGTCGCTGGTGCCGTCGTTGCTGCTTTGATCTAAATGGATACATCACTTTTTTTTATATTAACTAATTTCAAATCTACTATTTTATGTTTTGTTTTGTCATAAAACATCAATGAAATATGAAACTTTATAATCTCTTTTCTTTCCCCCTGTATTACTTCATGCTACTCTTTAAATAAATTTAAACTAAAAAAAAAAAAAAAAAAAAAAAAAAAAAAACAAATAACCACAAAAGTTTGTAAAGGGGAAAAATATTTTGGTAATGTACTTTGTACACATCTGTTTTAGTGAGAAATTCAATTTCGTGTTACTCATTTTTGTATTCCAGTCGAGATGAACAATTAATGTCAACGCACTAAATGCTCTTTTTGTGCGATACAACATATATTGCTGTGTAAAGAAATGAAGTAATCTTTACACAAAATATATTTTATATTACATAGGCTGCATTCCACTTTGACAATTAAGCACTAGTATATGTCTTTTTTTTTTTTTTTTTTTTTTTTTTTGCTTATATAAATAAATTGAATGACAGCATATGCAGGAAGAGAAAAATGCGGTCAAACCGTATTTCAACATCATATAATTGGTTTGTCTTTAGTAGCACTAACTTTCTTTTTTTCTAATGCGAACTAGTAGAAAAATGTGAATAAGAAAAGGCAATATAGTGTACAGGTTACTCCACAATTGCCAAGAGAGTCTGTATCCTTCTTATCCTAATTAGAGAGAGAGAGGGGGGGGTGGGAGAGAAAGAGGAACAGACTGAGCCTGAAAATAATCGATCCCCATTTAATTAAGTAGAAATGCCAAGTCCAATACCTTCACACAGAGCTTATTATTACCAAAGACTTACCTGAATGTATAGTTTTTCTCTTTATGTATTTTTATTTGTTTGTTTTATAGACGGTACGACTTCTGAAAAGGGGTTTGTACCTTTAAAGCGTGGTATATAGTAAACTGACAAACAGGTATTTCCGTGTAATGGAGTAAGTTATAGGAGAAGGCACTCCTTTTGTGCAATTACATGGTTGTACGCTATATATGGTATAGGTAAGTAGATGCATCATTTGATAGGAAGTCTATAATTGTAGATAAAGTACAAAAAAAGTAGCACTGGAGTAAATGGCATAATCGTTGTATCCAAAGTAAGCTGTATTGACTCCAAACATACAAGCTCTGTTGCGGAAAGAAGCCGACATCTCTATTTATTTACTTGTCATGTATTACAATATGCAAATCGAAAAAGAGACACGTTTCCTTATAAGATGTAAGATCCGAATGCTATTAGATACTTCTATTCCCTTTTTTTTCTAATAGGATTCTTCCTTACTGGCTAGTTAGACGCCTTCCGCTAATAAATGAGGGATCACTTTTACTCCGTTCGATCGTACAGGACTTTTATGTAGTCCTATATTCCACTTTGTTTGTTTTAGAATTACCGCAAAAAAAGGAAGCTTTCTTTCAAAGATGATTCCAGGTCTTCCTTACTTAGTTTAAATAACCGCATATATTTTTATGGAGAAGCTAGCTGTTTTGTTTATTTTTGGACAGCACGCTTCAAAGGGACCCAAGAAGGAGGTACATCTAAGAGCCTTCTAAATAGGTAGTAGAACATAGATTTTGTGTTCCTATAAAGTTGTTCTATTATTATCAAAAAAAAAAAAAGCCCATTGACATTTGTACTGTCTGGTGTGGGCTTTTCCTTGTTTTTAGGGGTTTATGATCTATTCTTATGTCAGTATAAAGAAATGAGCGCATTATAAGATGGAGGCTCAGTATAGCCAGCAGCTTTTTTTTTTTTTCTTAAAAGCTCTTGACTGACCAAAATCGCAATATGTATATGTCGTGTATTTGCTGATACTTTTATACTCGGAAATATTTGATAGTTTTCCAGCTTACATACATAGTCGTTATATACCCTTTGTCTTGTTTCGCTTTTCAAATTTTACAAACAAACAATATACGCTGCATTTTCAATATATGCTGCGTGTATTTCTTTCTTCTGTCCAACAGTTTAACTACTTAAAAGAAAAGAATCTTGTTATTTCTATAATAATATGGACACATACCTTGTAGCTAGACTGGCTATATAGTGACTATTATGATATGGAAATGTAGTGATAGCTATGAAATGTACTCTCAAACGATACCTTCTTGAGTGAGTGTCATACACGGGATGCCAAGATGAAAACTCATAGTATTTTCATTTTATCAGTCGCTAGCATACTGGTAGATAAAATATGAAAAATACTTATGATAATGATAAAATTTGACATCCTTTCCCATAAAATGGGATAATAGTAGTAATAGATAGGCGCGATGATTTAGTGAGTTCTGTAGGGTCCTAAAGCGACCGTTGGTTATCGACTTTTATTAATTGATTAATTAATTAAAATTAACAAAAAATAAGCATACAGTGGTAAAGGATATGCTCTATTCTATTAGCCTACTACGAATAGAAAGGTCAATATCATACAAGAGACGTATTATTACGTATGTATTTCTACGTCTCTTCAATCTATCTGAAACAATAAATGGATACCTAGAATACTATAACCACCAATTTATCATTAACTATGTCATAGACACTTAATATTTTAACGCGTGTCTTACATATAGCTCTTTCTTCTTCTTGTTCTATCACTACCATATCATGTCCAGTACTATTGACCCAGGAAAAGATGAGATACACACAGAAAGGTGAGATAATAGCAAATTATGAACATCTATTATTATCTAACAGTTTTTTTTTAGTTCTTTATCTTTGAAAAAAGATCAATTCTATGAGGCTTTATCTGACGAAGAGTACACAGCTATTAGCCCTGAAGAAGAAGCGAGCATTTTTAGCGAGAGTACCAATTTGTATTCTGATAAGGGAAATCAACCACCCGCAAATACAATCAAAGAATCAAAAGAGCACATTGTCGAAAAAACCTATACTAGTACTACTGTACCATTGGAAAACGATCACAGTATTCATGCTGGCTCTCCAAAAAATGAAGTGATCGAGAAGGCGGAACCAACTGATGAAAGTTCAAGCAGCAAATCTGATAGTCTTGAAAGCAGTGACACCAGTAGCAAACCACAACAGACAAATTTTAAAAAAGCTGCGGAAAATATTTGTATGAGCTTGATTGAGATCACTAGACGCAAGCCATCTCAATTTTCCATTGACTTAAATATACAGCAAACCAGCGGAGGAGCCCTTCTTCGTCACAAGAGCAGCAATAGCATGGTAAATGAAGAAAGTGAAGGATTAACTACTAGTATGATCATCAACAAAAATTACAACAGTGATCATAAGGACGATAAAGATATCAAGTGTGTCATTGAAAGTAACACCAGTGAATGCAGACAAGGCATTAGAGATGAGCAAGGCTCTTCAATTATACGATTAAATCTCTCAGATAACCCATTTAAAGAAAAAGAAATAGCTTTTTCTTATGTCCAAGGAGGAAAAGAGTACCAAAGATCAGAACCAGGCATATTACAAAGACTACTTCATTCCTTGAGTACGCCTTTAAGTACTCAAGAGCAAAGGTATATTTCTGTTCAGTTATTTTTTTTTTGTTTTTACAAGATTAATCAGTTTGTGTTTATCATAGTACTACTGCGTCTATCATTCGTTCATTGTCCACTATGATAACTGCGACGTTTTTCTTTTGGTTGTGCTTTTGTTTTGCTGACCGTTATTTCGCGCCAACTAAAACTACGTTCTTTTGATAATAGTCAATAATATTAATTTTACAGGTCTCCCATTTGCTTAAATAAAACTCTATATGATATATTCTCCTCTTTGTACAGCTAAAAAAGTAGTTGCCGGTACATATCAACAATAATGTCTCTTCGGCTCCTTTTCTATTGGCTTGATATTATTATTTATGTACTAGGTTATTAAGTTCATTTAGGAAACAACATAGTATCCTTTCGGAAAAAAAAAAAATTAACATAAATCTGTCTCTTAAGTGTTCAGTTGTAATGAGTGAATAGTTATGCTACCAGCTGCATCTTGTTTGAACCTACTCTGCCTTGCATACGATGCAGCACGACAAAATAAAGCACGTCACATTTGATTTTGACAAAACTCAAAGGATACCTTCTTTCTGACCATTTTTTTTTTTTTATCTCCTCTTCTTGTTGCAGCGTACTCTATATACCTTTACTGTTATTATTTATTCATTTAGCATACGTTTCTCAGCAACTACTTGTCAACGTTTATCTCCAAAACTGAAATTTATCATTTTATTGCACCTTTTATTTTATTGCTACTTCCATCTTGCTATGTTTGATTTCTTAGGAACTGGTCAATACAACTTAACTTTAGGAAAATCGTTCGATCCCAAACCTAAAAAGAAAGGACAAAAGTTCTTTGATGTTAAAAGTAATCGAAAGTTTAATTTGAATTTCTCATAAAACTAAAAGAAACACGTTAGATTCATGTAACTCTGATTTTGGTTTATTTGGAAAAGATGCTAAATTAGAGAATAAAAACGATATGTATCAAATAGAAATGAAGCATGCAAAGGTGAAAACCAACAGCAAAAACAATAATTGAGTTTGTGTTAACAGTTTATGAATAGCGACCAAATATCACTTATGAGGCTGAAGTCCATACGGATGAAGAGTATGACTGTATTCTTCTTTATGACGAAGAAACAAAGGTAGATAGATGCAAATTTTAAGAAACCACTTAATAATTTTTTTTTCTTAAAAAGACATTCACACTTGAACGACAAACTGTGCATATCAATATAATACAAAGAAAATTGGAGCTACCAACTGCTGTACCTAATATATCACCAGTTCCTGAGACGCATATTGCGAGTGCAAAAGTACCACAAGAAACCAATAAAGTTACCATGGAAACAGAAGACAATACGCTGGCCACAGACGATTTTGACTTTGATCTATCTAAAGACATGGATGCTATTCTTGACAGTGATATTGATGACGATAAAAGCGAGTCAGAATCAGGTTCTGATGTCTTCGAAGAAGTTGTCGCTCCTGTAGCAATACCATCTCGCCCCACCATCTCACCTGTAAGCCTACCTGTAACACCCTCATTCATGTCCTCACCTGATATACCAGTCAACCTTGTATTACCGACAACTCCTACGACAAGCACAACACCAGGAAGTCAAAGTGGAAGCAGCACGACTGGACCTCCTAATCCTTTGAGAGGCAAAAAACGTAAACTTAAAATGGCTTCTGCACCTATCCGCCATCCCGGTGCAGCTGTTGCATCTCCTTTAGCATCCTCTTTGCCAGTTACAAACCCAAACACCAATATTCATGCTCCAACGCCTACACCATCTGCACCACCTGTACAAAACAACGTTAAAAGATTAAAGACAACCCATAAAGAAGATGAAGTTATGAGTGAGAGTGAAAGCTCAGATGAAGACGGGTCCAGCTCTGGCTCAGAGTCAGGAAGCACAGAGACAGGCAGTTCAAGTGGAAGCGAAACTGGTAGTTCAAGTGACGGCGATAGTGACGACGACGATGATTTCGAATCTTTAGCAGCAGATATTTCAAACAGTCTATCGAAAGGCGGACCTTCAGCACCCCCATCTCCCACACAAGAACCTACTTATGCAAATACCCCAGGTGCATCATCCTCATCATCTAGTACTCATACTTACAGAAGAACGCCTTACGATACCCAATCAACACACAATACACCAACACCAACGACAAGAACAACAGCGAATGGAGGAGGTGGACCCATGTCACTACGAGCACTGTTTAGTAAGTTAAAAGTTGTATTTTTTATGTTTGCAATGTACTCATTTATAAACTGTAGAAGACGAAGAAGATGAAGAGGGACTATCTAGTTCTGAAAGCGATAGTTCAGATGATTAATTTATTCAATAAATACATCCTATGTTTAGACAAGTTATGGTGTTTTAAGTCATGAAAGAAGTGCTAATAGAGCCCACAATTTGACAACCTTTGTTTTATTATTTATGAATAAGAACAGTTGCTATGGCTACTCTTTTTCTTTTATACATTTGTGCTGACTTACAAGGAAACCCACTGAAAAGATGATGGGAAAGCCTTCGATTTTGAAAATTCCTTAATAATGGTTATGTTTTTACCGCGTGTAATGAACATGTCAATTGAGAAAACCATCCATAATCCTGCTCAATTCGGATGAGCAAGCCATACTGAAAGCTTGCGTGAATAACGCTCGTTTACAACAAAGAGCTGGGTGCCTGTATGTAATTCATGCTTTAATATCTGTTAGAAAATTCTGTTAATTACCTTCATGTGCACCTTGCAGATAAATTGATTTACATTATTTTAAAAATAAGCTATTCAATATACAAATCTTCTTGAACAGTAACGCATTAAGTATAGCAGCTGCTACATTAATAGTGGGGACTATATCAAATAGATTTTTTTTTTTTTTTTTTAGCAAGTCGATAAAACGTCAGCTGACGACGGTGAAATTGATACTTGCATTAATTTCAAAATCGAAAAAAAATATTTGCTTTTCTTCTTCTTTGTTTTTTTTGTGCACATGAATGATAGAAAGATGATTTTTGATGAAGAAGCTGCTTTGAATATACCCACAGAATTACTTATTAAGATAGTAAGCTATTTGTCACCAGAAGAAAAGAGAATAGGTTTATTTATATGCAAAGACTGGTATGAAGTATTTCGTCACGGATTGTATAATACTGTCTATTTGAAAACCATGTCACAACTTCAAATGATGCTTGGCTCTTTGATCATCTCTTCATTGTCTGTTCAAAACGTCGCAGGAAGGCTATCAAACGGGCAACTCGTAAAGAAATTGTTCATCCAAAATAACAAGTTCTCGCTTCAAAAACAACAAGAAGACATGATAACAGAGGCATTATTTGAATGTTTGCCGGATTTATGCCCCAATTTAGAACTACTTGACTTTGATTCAGATATATGGAGAAATGTGGTTTACAACGATAATATTGAAAAATGGAAAAACCGTATACAACAGTTGCCAACACTTACAAACATGGGAGTTTCTTTTCCTTACTTGGAAAAACTCGGTCATAGTCTATCCACTTTATCTCTTCAGAGTGATATGTTGGTCAGTATTTCTACGCAATCTACGCTAACTTCCATTCTCTGCATGGTTCCATGCATTCAGAAGCTCATCATCAGCAGTTGTGAAAGGAGTCCTACACTACAACTAACAGTGCAAGATATTGAAGTAATTCATAAACTTTTACCTCGCTTGAACTCGTTACAGATCACTGGAAACAATATTCATTTGATTTTGAACGACTTGGATCAAATTACTAAAATTCCCACAGCTGTGACAAATCTCACCGCGCTTCACCTGAATACTCGTTTAGATACACCAGACTGGGTGTATTACATAGCACACAAATATCCTCAGCTTCGAAATTTGACTCTAAATATTCAACTTGACGACGAAACTCACTGGTGGGATGCAGAAAGTATTCAAGCAGAGAGGTCTTTATTATTATACCTTATAAGGAAATGCCATCACCTTGAAGTCATCTCTTTATCCTGCCCTACCGTTGATCATTGGTTAAACCGTTCATTCTTAGAAACATTACTCCTCGAGAGCAGAATACGTCAGATAACCCCTATCGTGAAAAGAAATAATCAAATCAAATTTGACTCTGACTTTACGGTTGCTTTGGAATATGGTAAAGACTTGATTACAGCCCTGGAAATTGAGCAATGGAGATTCGACACAAAATTACACTCAACTGTCAACTTCTTGTCCAGCTTCTCGCAACTTTCCTATTTGAACATCATCTGTGATTCGTATAACGGTGAACATGATTTGGAAAAATTACTGGACAACTGCCCTTTGCTAGAGACGTTAGTACTTGAATGGGGCACTCTTCATGCCCCTTCTGCGCTTACAACAACACGATACCATCCACTAAATACACTAGATATTACTTTTATCGCATTCACACCATGCGTTTTCAAGTATTTGTCGCAACGATGCCCCTCTTTGACCAATCTGTACATATACAAGTGTAAACAGCTTAGTGCTTTGAACGACCCCGTTTCTCAAACACAATTACTCATTGATATGCCACACAATTGCTTTCATACTATTCTCATTCATGGCGTGAGATTAGATTGTTCTAGTGCGTACATGATGTTTGCTCATGGGATATCCAGCTATATTCGACTTGCCTCCATAAAAGAAGCGATGGGGGTTGACCATTGGTATCAACACATTGGATACAAGAACAAAAATGATCGAAGCCATCCCATGCTTGAAGAATTAGAAAGTTACGACGTCAACCAAGTGAGGTCATATTTTACCCAACGCCAAGCATGTCCTATGCCCAATAATCAGAGCGCATTTTTAAAAACACTAAGCACACAAAGGATAAACGACACTATAAAACTGAGTCTCACTTTAGGTTATGTAAAAGTGAATTGCAGAGCAATCGATAATTTCTCGTTGGATAGTTACATTGTTAGTCCTCAATAAAAAAAAAAAAAAGTTCTCATTTATGCATAAATTTTTTTTTTTTTTTTATCAAACTTTACCAATAATTTAAAGAAAAGCTAGAAAAGGGTTTTTATTGATTTATTAAAGTAAAAATGATTCATAGATAGCTTCATATTAAGAAGAAGAAGAGGAAGAAGAATTGTTACTGTTCGTGTTATTAGCAGTACAAGTATTATTCAAGAAAGTAAGATTAGCACCCCAATAACCAACTTCAGTGATGATTGTTTGGAAAGTAGAATTATCAATGACAGCAGTTTCATTGGTAAAAAGTAATTGCATGGCGTCATCATAGCCACTATGCTTACTATCTTCATCGTCATTTGAGCCATGGCCATTGGTGCTGTCGCGGCGTTGATGGAAGCCTCCGGTGTCACTCGTATCATTGCTGTCAGAAGTTGAAGAAAAGTTATAAGCATTGATGAAAACAACGTCATAAGTGCTATCGTTTTGACTAGAAAGCAACTTGACAGTGAAGTTAGCCCAGTAATCAGTTCCATGAGGCAAAGGATCAGAAGAGTTACCACCTGTAAAGGCTGTGTCAAGCATTTTGACATAAGTAGCAGGTTGACCTTGGGCAAGTTGAGGAAGTGAGAATTGAGCGGTAAAGTTTGCATCCGTAGCATTCGATCCTTCTTCAAGAGTAAGCAATCCGCTCAAGGTCATGTTAGCACTTTCAGATTCGTTTGTGGAAGTATTGTACCACTTGAAGTCAATGGAGGGTTGAATATAGGTGGCATTAGCCGTCGAATTGTAAGCAGAAGTAACATTGGTGTTGGAAAAGTTTCCAGTAATGTATACTTGAGGGCAACTAACAGTAATATTATACAATCGAGACATAAGCTGAATCTTGGTTAACAAATTCTTAGGAATACCTTGGAGGTTCCCTAATCATAAAAAAAAAACGAGGGGGGGGGAGTTAAATTATGCAGGTGTGTTGTGTGTGTGTGTGTGTGTTACTTACATGTGCCATTAAGAGCTGTCAAATTAAACTCCTGTTGTTGATCGGTGGATTGTGCAGCAGTGCCTGCAATGAATAAGCAAGCGGCAGTAAAAAGCTTAGAAAACTTCATAATTAAAGATGAAAAAGAAAAGAAGAAAACAAGAGAAAATGACGCAAATATATAGGCTTCAAAAAAAAAAAAAAAAAACTATCTAACACAATTTATACAAGGCTTTTAACGTAATGTTTCTTAAATATCATTGGAATGGAAGCAAGATTGACCGAGAAAAGTCACAGCACTTTTCTTTTTTTTTTTTTTTTTTTCTCCTTTCAGCAGGAATATTTGACAGAATAAGACAGACGGCATGTTTTTTTTTTTTTATTATTACTGATAGATATCTAGCATACATATACAATTTTTACATATGTATTTATAATACACTTATTTTTTTTTTTTTTTTGCATAAAGAGTCTAATAAAAAGTGTCATTTTCAAGGGAGTTCTTGTTGTGAAAAGTCATATGGAGTATTATTATTCAACAGCAGACCCATCATAGATTCAGAGGGCGAGTCTGGAATGACAGGATCCATAGGAAACGATGAAGGGTCTATCATCATCATCTGTGGCTGATAGTTTTGCTGTTGTTGTTGTTGTTGTTGTTGTTGTTGAACTTGAGTTTGATACTGTTGCTGCTGTTGAATATGATGCAGTTGACGTTGTTGTTGCTGTTGAAAAGTTATTGGTATCATGTAGGGTTGACGGGTATTATTGCCCATCACGGGCGCTGAGAATCGGTTATTTCGAGTAGCCATTGCATGTAGAATATGAGGTTCTACCGTATTACTACTGTTACTATTAGCAACAGGCGCCATGATTGTAGATAAGTCAGGAGGAGATGTATTCGTTACAGTATGGCGACGAGGATTCATGTATGGTTGAGTAGATGTACGAGTTCTCTGTGACGGGACAACAAATTCACCTATAGATGACGCACTTCGACGTAACCCTGTTTTTCTAGACATGGACGTTGTGCGGCGAGGAGCAACGGGAAACATGGGCATCATATTACCAGTAATATTGCTAGTACTATTGTTAATATCGTTTCCGCTATATTGGCTTGTAGTAGGCGACGATGGCTGCGAGTAGCTAGACATGTTTTGCTGCTGTTGTGCTTGCATCTGATTTACATGGAACTGCTGCTGCTGTTGTTGTTGTAGATAAAAATAGGGTAATTGTTCGTAGAGAGAACCTAACGCAGGAGCAGATAGGCGGTTATTAGTAAAATGAGACCTACTAGCTGAACGTAGTCGATGATGACCAGCCGGCTCCAAATTAGGTGGGTTGCTTGTTTGTCTACTTGTGTCTGATATTGGAAACTGAAGTGATGACCTTGAAGGACGTTTCCTGACAGTGTTGTTAGTAAAGCTTGGACTATGAGATAAGTTTTGGCTAGAAACTAAAGGAGACGAACGAGTAGATGAAGTGTTTGAAGGCGAAATTGCATGTAAATCGTGACGGTCAATGAATGATGGTGTAGTCTCGTTTGGCATAGATAGTTCCGTAGCCGGCGATTTGTGTATCATCATTTGTAAGATAGAACAAGCTTTTTCGTAGATTGGATTTGATGAGTTCGTGTTGGTATACGTCGAGCGAAGGACTGTCATTGCAGCAGATAAACAATAAATGATTTGTTGGTTACCTCGTATAAGATTCTGAATAGAGTCAACGCCAAAATCTTTGATGATATGATCTACAATTTGAGAAATGCAAGTAGCGGAGGATATGCAGCGAGAGGTCGCATGATTATCCTTCTTTAAAGAAAAAGGTCTATACAAGAGAATAATTGTCGAGTGGTATATTAAATGGATAAAGGCTGAATATAAAATTCCTTCATTCATTTGCGGTATACTAGCTCCCAGATCTAAAAGAGCTTCTTCTATCTTGTGGAAATGTTTTGTTTCATCCATATATAGATGCTGGCGATGATTTTGGTTATACTTGAAACGACTGAATTCAATTATAAGAGCTAGAGTATGTATTACTTTTGAAAGCCAATGAAAATTAATGATTGATTCAGCGTCTTCTCCAGTAAGGATATCAGGATATTCAACAGAGCATTCTTCACATGGGTTATATAGATCAAAACCTTGTTCAGTACTAAATATAAAAAGAGTTTTTTTTTTTTTCCTTTAGATCAACAAACAAATCTTAACCATTAAAAAAAACAAAAATACTAATATACCACATAAGTACTTCATAAGCATAAACAGCCCAAAATGTTCTTCTCCTTATTTCTCGTTGGTAATTGGATGAGTCAGGCAGAATATCATTTGGTAATTCTTTGGATAGGCCGAGATCATTCGACATCCTAACAGCCAGTTGTACAAAAAACTTGGTTCGAGAAAAGAATCCTGGGCGATAGATAAATTCCTGATATTTTGCTAGTAATAATAAAGCCTGTACAGTAGATAGTCTTGGTGTATCTGCATAAATATCAATGAGATCCAAAGCCATCTTATAAAAATACCAGCCAGGGGGGTCATTTAGTTTTTGTGATTCATGCTGTTGTTGGTTAGGAACAAATTTTGAAGCCACCGCATATATAGCATATAGTAATAAAACTGGTGGCCGAGATTGAGTGAGAGAAGATTTGTGTATAAAAGGAATTGATGGATGTATGTAATCGAAATAAGACTGTATCAAATCTGATCTTATTGTAGGTGAAACAGTAATGTTGCTGGGCTGTGGTGGTTCCGAATTTAAATGGTAGCTGTAGACAGGCTCTATCCGATCTATACGAAGAGGATTGTCCAATATATAAAGAGCCCTTCCGATTGAAGACACATCCAAATGTGTATTCTTATCATCAAACGAATCCACTATGACAATATATAAGTACGTGATTTGAAAAAAAAAAAAGATACAAGAATCTTTTTACAGTTATTGGTCCATAAATCCGTATCAACATTGTTACAGTTTAATTCCAATGTGTGTAGTACTTTGTCAATCGCCTTTAATCTAGTTTCAAATGGATCTAAATACTTTTTTGGTGGTCCTCTTTTTGGTATAACATTTGAAAAAATACATTCTGTAGTTGATTTTTGACATCTAGCACAAGGTTGGGCACCATCACAACGTACCTAATGTAAAGAAAAAAAAATTAAAATTTGACATTACCATGGAGACGCTGAGTTTAATATAAAGGATCATGCTCAGTGAAACTTGACGAGTATAAGTGCGTATAATGACAATAGAATATATGCAGTTGCAAGTGTGTCACATCAAGCAATCAGGGAACCAAAAAAAAAAAGGGGGGAGGGAGAAAGGAAAGGGGAAGAGGGATAATTCATTTACCTTTCTTTTTCTACACTCGTCACAAGCTCTGCTTACTTTGTTTCGTTTAATTCCACTGTTAGAAGATAATCGGTTCTTACGTTCCGGTAGTTCTGGTGTGGGTGGCGATGAGTCTTCCATTCTAGCATTGTTCAAATGGCAAAATAAAAACTCTTTTTCTTCTTTGTCTTCTCTCTCTCTATCTTGACTTTTTATTAGAGAATTTCTCTTTAATATGTCTATGTTTGCTGTTTTCAGTGTTCTGCTTTAAAGAATAACAATAATAGCTTTTTGTCAATAATAAAAAATATTACAATGGAAAATTTTTCAAAATGAAGAAAAAAAAATTTTTTTGATATCGAAAAAACTTACTTTTTTATGGTTTCAGGCTGAGTCTGTTTTACACATAATACACATTAATCAATACTTTTACACATAAATAATGAATATGATTTGTGTCTGTGCATTATTAAATATTAATAACTGCTTGCAGATCAAACACAAATAAATCGTATTTAAGCCACCTTTTCAATTACACAAATAAACATTTGCTTTTTACATGCATTACTTTCTTGTCTCGCTGCACTGCTTAAATTTTACACATCGAACGAAACCATTTCCTCTATACTCCTAACATTCTTGTTATACTAAACTCATGTGCCCATCTGTTGCATTCAACGCGAAATTAGTCGAATGTCTTGACAAATCTCATACATCTATAGCCGAAAACTACAATAGCGTAGCAAAAAAAAAAAAAAGGGTAATAATATTACTAGTAGACAGCCTGAAGCCAATAATATCATACTTTTCTTGTCAATTGAGAAGTACGCTAATCCAATTTCACGCGTTTGTCAAATGACCTCTTATGTGTCTCTGTTCAATTTGGTCTAAATCTATCGCAGCTGCATATCCCCTTTGAGTAAACTGCTCTAATTCTACTTTTATCATGAAAAGGTATATTCCTTCATGATGTAACTGCTGTCCCTACTTAGAAAATAGAACAATCTTATTCGCGCTGTTTCCAAGAAATAACAAGATTATAGAAATATCATTTATAAGAATAGCTAATTTCTCTAAATAGAATATGTGCACTGTTGTTTCAAAAAGCATTCATGAGTCTGTGTTGATATTCGTCAGGTAAGAAATGTAGTGGCGAACCCAAAAAAAAAAAAAAAAAAAAAAAAAAAGGTTTGATGCACGTAACACATATTTCCAGAATAGTGGCAAGCACGTCAAATCTCAATGGTAATAACGTAAAATGAATTTATTTGAGACAAACAGCATTAGGAGGAGAAGCAACACCATCTTCCTTGTTTAATGGTGCACTAGTGAAAAAGTAGGTATATACTTTATCTTTAGCAGAATCTTCAGCTAAATCTTCTAAATAGAACATTTCACCTATAGGCATTCCGAAACCACCCAAAAATGCACAGTCTAGTTATATACAACAGCATTTAGTTACAGTTTATATCTATTCATTTACGAGTACTTACGACATGACTTTGCCCAATCGATAGGTGGAAAAGCTTCAAATGGAAAGTTGTCTGCAGCGACGGCAGCAAAATGATTGTTCCAAACCCATCTGAAAGTTTCCTGACAAGCTTTCACGCCTGCACATGAGGGATAAACAGGATCTTCTATCTCGTCCAATACCTTTTGACCCAATCTTTGGAATTTCTCCATCCAGCCAGTTCGCACCATCAAAATATCGCCATGTTCAAAAGTAACACCTTGGGCCTCAGCTACTTTTTCCAACTCCTCTACGCTAATTTCATAACGCTTAAATGGATCATATGTAGGGTTGTTTTCAACGGCCCAGCGAGCATAATCAAGCAAAACGGCACGACCAGCAATACCACGACGAGCAAGATGATGGATGGCTAAGCGACTGTTGGACTCAGGGTTACCACGAGCAACTTGTCTAGGAGTAATGCCGTTATAATAGTTTCCGCTACGATGAGCAACATGACGGAGACCATCCCATTGTGTAGAAGATTGCGTATTAAAGTTATCGTAAGAATCATCAAAGGATACATCACCAGGAGCCAATGATCGATAAGTGTGTTTGATTTCAGGTCTTCCAAAAAGAACAGGATGGGGTTGTTCCAATTTCCAATTTAAAGGAAACACCTTTCCTGTCTTGACATACTTTGCAGCCTATTTTTTTTTTCTCTCTCTTTAATCAGTTGCGATGATATAAGGGTAGGTTTTATACTTACGTTAGCAGTGTTTTCTTCAGTTAGCAAGTTTATAGTTCCGTAATTGTCGTCTTCACCCCAGATTCCCCAAGAAGTATGAGGAGGGTATTTAGGATCGATGGGTAATTCATCATAGGTGGGAAGTAAATTGTCAGTCTTGCTCATTGTTTGATTTTATGTAACTAAAAAGAAAAACGAAAAAAATGAAAAAAAAAAAAAAAAAAACGACTTCAAGTTGGCTTTTATATAAACTATTCCGACTCCCTCATACATTCAATGAGATTACTACCGTATTATTTACTTTGCCTTTATAGGAATTACCGTTTACAAAGCTTTTATTTTGTTGTGGGGGGGACTATTTATTGGTTAAAATTTGCTATTATGTCACTGCACGTTTGACTTTCTCTGGTTCTGTAAATGCAAATAAATGATCTGTAGGAGGATCTATTTAGCCGGTCATAATAAGAGTAATTTTGCTAAATGAGGGAAATTTCTAGATGGCTTCGAAAAAAATATAAAATTCCATTTTTTTTCGCTTTGTACTGGTGTATAGCTTCATAGCCACCTCAAAACAATAGAAAATAAATTTGCGCCCAAACATTTTATGGCCTAATTAGCCTACTATTTACTTTCATGAATCTTACTTATTTTCCGGCTAAACCTCCCCGGGAAACTTGTCATTCATTATTACTAGTCCGTTATTACTAGTCCATTATTACTAGTCCATTATTAATATAATATACCTGAATCTCTAATAGTCTACCATATCCTTTTTTTGGGAAGCCATGTATAAGCTTGGGAAGGGTAAAATAGTCAGATAGATTTATCGCAACTGCAGAAACTTCTATAGGGTCTCCTATAAAGGATAATAACGCGACAAGATAATATAGTAACACAAGAAAATCTACAAAAACTACAATGCGGCTATGATAGGCAACTCCTGTTTATGACTAAGACGTTTGCCAACTTTTTGTTTGTTTGTTAAAGTTAAAACGATAATAAATCTTAATGTTATTATTCAAATAGATGATAAACATTGCTCTTCCTTGTGATGTTTTTAACACGAATGGGTTAGCATTGATCTAACTTAATTGTCTTTCTTCCTCTATTTTTTTGGGATAAATATAAGTAATGATGACTGGTTTTTTGCTTCACGCGTTATCATATTGCTTATATCTTTTGGTGCAGCCAGAAAATAGTGTTATTCCCCTTTACAATCAACGTAAACTAAAGGCTCCAAGTCCCCTAATTCAGCTATTAGCAGCTTTTTCTTCTCGCTCTTTTTCAGGTTGTATCGAGAGCTGATAGAAATAACGTCTTATATCCATATCTTTTAGTATTCCCTATTTGAACTTTCAGATATCAAGGTGTTGTCGTTATATTGACCGCATAATCCACAAATAAGCTGTCATCGTCTGAACTAATGTCGTCTTTTTCACTGATTTGTGTGTATTTTTTTACGTATCTTTTCAATGAATCAGGATTGGTGTAGCGCTTCTCATCACCATCGTAATACAGCATATACTCTTCCCCCTGCTATCAACAAAGAGCCTTATACAAAAAGTTACACGTGACTTCATCCTTTTTTGATCATTGTGATAATTAGTAAATAAACTCTTTCTCTCTCACTTTCCTATTGCTTTACGGAAATAAAGTTTATTATTTTTACGAATGAGGGTAGTTTAAGCAGGAATATCGTTCCAAGCAATAAAGAACATTAAACCTAATCCAATAAACATAGCGACGAATTCAGTTAAAGATTGGTTTCTATCTTTTCTCTTATTGCCTGTCACTTCTAATAATTCGGGAATAACTCCTACAGTAGCAATATACAAAAAGCCGCCTGCAGCAAAAGGAATAACAAGATCGCTCCAAAAAAGATCAGTGCCCAACAAGCCCACAGCATCTGTGACGTTTGTCTTTTCTTCAATGACCTTGCTGGCAAGAGAAGATTCTTCAATCATAATACCAATAAATGTACCTAAAAAGGCACCCACTGCAGTTGTGAATTGAGCCATCATTGCTTTTTGCTTACTAAAACCTGATTGAACCAAAATAGCATAGTCACCCACTTCATGAGGGATTTCATGGAAGAAGACAGCAACGGCGGTTGTAGCACCGACGGCAGGTGAAGCATAAAAGGAAGCTGCCATAGCAAGACCATCTGTCATATTATGCGTAAAGTCAGCCAAAAGATTGAGATAAGCACTCAACTTGATACCGCTCTCATGTTTTTCCACTTGTTGTTTAACCTCTTCGACTACCTTTTTTCGTTGTCTAAGGCCCTCATCCTTACTTTCAGTAGCTGTAGTTGTAGCAGTGACAGGCTTGTCGTGACTGTGACTATGACCATGGTCATGGCCGCTACCACCATTAACGACACGCATCGTTTTATCCATAAAAAAGAAAAAGAACAAACCAACAAAAATGCCAACGCCAATCAATACGTTCTTTTGATTGTCTACTTTGACCATAGCATTTTCTTCAGTATGTTCACCTAAAAACGCGTGAGGTAATAGATGAAGGAACACATCACCAAGCAAACCACCTTTGTAATTTCGGGTTAGTATACCTGAGTTGGTCTCTAATGACAACATTATTACCAACTGCAAAACTAACAAGTGTGTTCAAGGAACCGGTATCAATATCAGGAGGAACAAAATAAAGCAACAAGTTGGGGAATATAGAGATATAAGCAGTGGCTAATATTGAATTTACCATTGGACTTCCCGGAAACAGGAAAGCAAATGCGCTTGCCTGAAATGATGACATGATGAACAATCTTGATAAAATGTAGAAAAAGGAAAACAAGCAATATAAAAAATGGCGCTGGTTTGGTACTAAATTTGCAGGAGGAGACAGCAATAACCGGACTGTGAAAAATGTCTATTTATACATACAATAATGGAAGAGACCCTTCAGGTAACTTACTGTTTCTCCTTCTTACTCTATTCTCTAGTTTTATCATTTAAAAGAACAAGGCTTAATGTCACTTTATAACTTAAGCCCTACGTTTTTGTGATGACATAATTCAAAAACCATATATCATTTATTAGTGTTACCATTTTTTCAGGTACAATTTGCATAATACTATAGGACATGCTGCCCAAAGATTATATATTGTCGTTTATAAATGGTATAAGTAGGGTGAGTGCGCCCATAGATATAGAAAGAAGACGTGAAATGTCGATTTTATAAGGTTAAAAGCATTTTTCAATCGAATTGACGGGCAAGTACATTTTATATTAGTCTAATGACACACTCATTTATTGGCACCCTCAAATGCAATTAAAAAACGTGATTTCTTCCTTTTTTTTCTTCTCGCATAAGATTTTTTTCCCATTTCTTTTTCTCTTTTTTTTCCTTACACATAACGAATGCCTATTGTAGGTAAAAAGATTTTTTCTGAAGATGAAGAGGATGCAGAAGACAATAGTAAAAAGATAATAAAGAAAAGAAAGAAGATCAAAGAACAGCAGCAATCTTCTCCTGGTACATACAAAAGAAAGGAGAAGAAGTGAACTATATAAATAATTAACTATTTGAGTAGAAATTACAAATGATACTGAAGGGAAAAGTGTAAAGAAAGAGAGAGAAAAAAAGTTAAAAAAACCTCCAAAAAAGAAGGGTAATTCACTCTATAAATATATATAAAAGGAGACGAGATATTAAAACAGAAAAGCTCCTCTGGATTTGGATAGGCAATGCGGAGTGCTAATACCACCCAACAATATACCATGTGCGAGATCACTCACTTGTAAAATTCATGCTATGGGGGCAAAGCGTTCAGTAGAGGGAAGAAGTCAGCCCTACAATGACTTACTCGCAAATTATCAAAAGAAAAGCATAGGAAGACCACAAGGTATAAGAGAGAAATAATAAACAATAGTGGTTTTTTAATTAAAGTAAACAATAGATGATAACAGCTCACAAAAATCACAACAACAACAACAACAACAACAGCAGCAGAGATGGCAGCAGCCTCAACCAACTGTAATAGCAGTGGAAGAATCAACACCAATATCAGAAGCTATTGATTCTGATGAAGAAACAGAGAATGTACGTACAGCCATAGAACAAAATAGGCCATCTCCATTAAGTCAAAAACAAGTTTTTTATGTTCAACGCAAAAGAAAATATTACAAATTAAGAGATGTTTTGCTGGAAGCAATAACACCAAAAACACTTTAAATCACGTGAGGGGGTGGTTATCTCGGATTTTCAATTTTAAAGAAATCTCGGGTTTGAAGAATGAAGCATTGGCATTGGTTCCTTATATTTTTTTTTTTTTTTTTGTATATAAATTAACGGATTCGAGTGTATTTTCTATCTTTTTCTTCTTTCAAATCTTTTTTTTATCATGTCAAATAATAAACAACAAAATTATGTAAAATTGCCGCCTATTTCAAGCATAGACCTTGTTAACCATACTTCATGGATGTCGTTAAAATCCCCTGAATCTGTAACAAGTAGTAGTATTTTGACTTCTGAGCAAGAGCAACAATGGAAATCGCCTCCTTATCATTATTCTGCTGAATTAAAACGTGACATATCTTTTAGAGACAATACACTGCCGATCATGCAACAGCAAGTTCCTGATCAACATCATCAAAAAGTTGAATCAGATATCAATACAGTTATCCAAGAATGTCATACTTTATCGGATACAATTATGTCGAATAAAAACGAAATTTTAAACTCGAAATTGAATAATCTCGACGATATGATACACAGCGCAAACGAAGTTTTAAATGCCCTTTTAAGGCTACGAAAACATCAATTATCACAATCTGAACACTATAAAAACAACTTTCATACTAATCATGTAGGAAAACAAAGAAGAAGAGAGGTAATAACAGCATATTGTAAAAAGGACAGCCGAATTAAATATGTTTTAAAAGAAACGACCCGTTTTTCAGGGCAGATGTCATTCTTGTAATATATCTGAAACACCAGAATGGAGAAGAGGTCCAAATGGTGCTCGCACACTTTGTAATGCCTGTGGTTTACGTAAGAATAATCTTTATAAACAATTGCTATGGAAACCGCTAACATGACAACCGCATATAGATTATGCAAAGCTGGCTCGTCGAAAGCAAGAACAATCAAGATAACTTATTTATTTATACATATGTACATAGTAATTATACAACACTTCTCTTAATAACCATCCTATTCCTCTAAAAAAGGAAATGATGGATCTATTTAATTCCCACCATCATTTACGGAATGATGTTTTATGTAGCCAATAAAATTAACCCTTTAGACTTTGATTATCTCTTTTAAAAAAAGAAAGAATTATTCTATAATCTAGATTTATTATGTTTTTCCTATCCAATAAAAATCCTTGATTGTCATAAGACAACAAGATAATCTTCTACTGTCAAAAAAAGAAAGACACACGCGGTCATTTTTTTTTTGTGCTTTATTGTTATTTAAAAAGAAAAACAAAGCAATGTGGCTGTTTTTTTGAATGTACAAGGACAAAAAAAAAGACAGTATCATAGAGTAGCCTTGTAAAAACATTTATTTAAGCCGATGATACGGTCTAAATTAAACTCTAGATATCCGATTATCTTTTTTTTTTTTTTTTTAACCAATAATCTAGGGTATGATTGAGTTTGACAAAATCGAATTGCATTCTTTCCTCGGATAGATGCTCCAATACTCTCTGTTGATTGCAGAGAAGAGATAGAAGAGAGTATAATTTGAGATCTGTGTTAAAAATACGTGCTATATCATTATTAGTAGTGCACACAAAACAATTGGAATGCTTTCTTCGTGGTAGAGATCCACTTGATAGTTTAGTGTTCTTCTCTTTAGTGCGCTTTTGTTTTTCTGTAGCAAATGTCAATGCTTTTACAATATGCTGAGGCTTTTGTAGACTGCATTAATTTATGTAGTTAGATTGTTTCAAGTAAGTTCATTGTATACAATGCACGTATATTCTAATTAAACAAGCTATTCTTCACCCCCGCCTCCAGTATATACCAAAAAAAAAAAAAAAAATAATGAAGTAATTATATAATACGCGATACGGCATACCCTTATGATCCTCCCCCCTCCAGCTTATTACATACTTGAGCGGAATTCTTTACTATAGCAAGTAAACTAAAACATCTGTTATTTATGCCGCAGTCGCTTGGTGGGGGCTACTTTATCTATTGCCACTCAAAAATCAATTATGTTTGAGGAATAAACACAAGACATATCATTGCTCGAATGCCTATTCTATTCAAGCTTCCTAACACGATAAATAACAGACACATTTTTTATCTCTGAACGGGTGACATTTCGTTCGACCCGGAAGAAATAATTTATTGGATCAACTTAGAAAGGGGATGGGGGTTGAGATTTTGTTTTGTTTTTTATGCGCCCAAGGTAGGGAAGGCTTTTGAATCTGATAAATTAACAGAATTTTGTCCTCTGTTTTGACGGCCTTCACGTTGATTGCGACCACCACGTCCACCGCGTCCACCGCCACGTCCACCACGACGATCATTACTACTTCTATGAGCTGGTTGATCAATTTCTAAATAGACCTTTTCTTTTTTGTTTTTGCTTTTCAATTTGGTCTCGGTTTCCTAATGATAATATTTAAGAAAACACACTCAATTTTTTTTTTATTTTTATTTTTTTTTTTTTTACCTTGCCGCTAAAGTAAGAAGTTTCTTCTTTCTTGAGTTCAACAGTGTTCTTCCATTGACTTTCGTCAGAACCTTCATTTGCTTTACGGCCTTGGTCAAGACGGAATTTCTTAGCAGAATCTTTCTTTTCTGCAAGGTATTCTTCCAAAGTCTTGGTATTTTCTTCGGGCTCTTCAACGCGAGCTGGGCGAGTTTCAGCGGCATCTGGATCATTAGGATCTAATACGTCATGAGCACTAAATAGATAATTTTTTTTTTAGCAAAAAGAAAAAAAAAAATAATTTAAAATAGTTGTTACCCTTCGTATTCAGAAGCACCGGCTTTTCCCCAGCCTTGATTGACTTTCTTTTCATTGTCACTGTTAAGAAAAGCAATGTTAAGGTTTTGAGGCTTTTTTTTTTTTTTTTCAAATGAATTCACTTACTAAATACCAGTGCCGCTATGACGGTCAAATTGACGACCGCGGCCTTCCCAGCGACCAGGCTTTTCTCTAGGAGGTCTGGTGGTTTCTTGAGGTGCTTCAATGTTCAGGTTATTATTGTCACCTTCATTTTTATTATTACTGCGGTGACCACGTCTAGAAGGTGGAGAGACTATATAAGGAAGAGAAATATAATTATTACGCGCTCATTATTTGTTTTTATTTTTATTTTTTTTTATTACCAGCAGGTTGTCTTTGGCCAGTTTTACGAAGCTCACGACGAGTAGGTGGTTGATCGTTTTTCTTCTCAACAGGCTTAACGTTACCGAGCTTATCAACTTCAGTCTCTTCGTCTCCTAAAAGCGCATTAAATCTGTTTTGTGAAAATGACATATTTTGAAAAAAAAAAAAAAAAAAAATGGGAAAAAAAAAAAAAAAAAAAAAAAAAAAAAAAAAAAAAAAAAGGGTATGTGTAAAAAAAAAAAAAAATTATGCCACTGGATTATCATCATCCTATGATGAAATAAGCCAATCATATAAATGTTGTGGTAAATGCGGACTTTAATTAGATGCATAAATTTTTTAAGTTTCAGTTGCAGTGTTCCAGTAACCTATGGCATGGGAGGTGTCTACATCATAAGCGCAGGCTAAGGCATCCACTTTTGTTTCATTAATTAATGTTCTAAGGAAAGCTTGCTCGTATTTTGAGTTTTCAAAAACAGTCGTTAGGCTTTCAGAAGGGCACCGTAAGAAATTGGGTGCAAACACCATAGCCAAATTATTTACATTCATCAGTGTATGTTTGATGATACTTGGATCCGTAAATTCCTAATAATAACATAAGTTTCTAAATGCAGACCAACTATACAAAAAAAAATACCTGTAAGAAACTAATAGTGTACAGTGCAATTCTTCTGTTTGTATCTGGTAATCCATTGATAATTTGAATGGCCTTTTCTGGGTTTTCAGCATGCTCTATACATTGAGCATAGTCGTCTGATGTAATGATAGGGTCTGCTAGGTCTCTTAACCAATATTTAAGTAAAGAAGCAGGTACATTGGGGTCTGTAATACCAGAAGCGTCATAAACACCATTCTCAATACGAACGCGCTATTGCATACAAATTTTAGCTATCAAGAATAAAACCACTGTTATTCGTTTACCAAATCAGTAACTGCGTCTGCATCACCAGGAACACGAAAAATACCCTCTGATGTTTGACCGTTTGTCTCTCGCACAGTATTAGCCAGAAAAGGTACAATTTGTGGTATTTGTAACTTGGGATCCATCTTTTGTTGCAGCTCCATAGTGAACTGTATCGACTCTCCAAATACAGAAGGTTTAAAAGGTGCTTCCTAAAACGATTCTGTTAACTCTAACCTATTTCTGTCTCTCTGTCTCTCTGTCTCTTTTTACCTTGGCTCTTGCAATTTCAGCACTCGTGAGCACTTTTCCTTTTGCTCCTTTTATACATATCCTCTTTAATTTATTAGTGACATGCTGACTAAAGACATCTACATGGTTTTCTTGTACATAGTGGTTTTGACTGACGAAATCATTCAAATAATTTTCGAGGTTTTTGGAAGGCGGGAAAGTGACCGTTAAAATGCAAAGTATTTCCCAGCCTTTACGAACACTGTCACCATTGGGGTTATCTTGAAGTTGTTTACACACTTGCACATAGATTTCGTCTCGCATTTGACCTTTTGTAATGCCGCAAGTAAGGATAAACTGGATGTCTTCGATTTCATTAGAGTGACGTGATCGAGGACGGTCGCCCATGATAGTTTGGATTAGCTTGAAACATTTCAGTGCGTCTTTGTACAGATCTTTATTCATCATGATCAACGGTTGTTTTAGTGAATCCTAGAGTGAATCATAAATCAATAAACAACGCTCTCTGTCGTTCTTAATGACGTACTTTGGACCATTTCAGCATTTTATTAATTGGCACTCGTCTTCTAAATAAACCCTTTTTATGTGTTGAAAAGTACTTTTTCGCATATCCATCAATTGCAAAATGGGTGATTTCATTTTTCAATCCAGCTGGTAGTGTTGGTTGTCTGAGAGTAGAACTAGGTGATATATCGTAATTTTTTTGATTTAAAGGGTGCATTGCATAAGCTGCCTCTATCATTAAAATGGTTGAATATTTTTCTCCCTCTTTTTTTTTTTTGTTTGTTTGTTTGTTTCCCTACCAGGATTATTGATTGGAGTACTAACGGATGAATATTTCGATTCTGCAGGAGGAGAGGACCGAGAAACTATATTCTTTAATGGGTTTGTCGATGTTGATTTACTTGTTTTCGTTGTAAAGCTTGAAAATGCCGAAAAATGAGACCCTCTCCTTGATCTACTACTGCTACTTATTTCAGGCATCTCCTAATATTGAAAAGGGGGGATTAATGAAACAGGAGTATACATAAAAAGAGAAAACGAATAGTACCTTCATTGAAGACGAGCAAAAGCTTTGCTTTTTTGATCTTATACCAAAGCTAAATAATATACTGCTATGGCGATTATTAGTGCTGTCATCGTTTGTTGAAGCAATTGTTGAAGCGGAAGAAGATGGTAAGACTGCATCAAGTGTTTCCTCATTATTCATTGAATTATAAGCTAATGTTTCCATTAATTATTTAAGAAAAAGAGAAAGAAAAAAGGTACAACAAGAAAGAGAAAAAAGAGTCCTGTCGATGAATGAAATGACGTTTATGGTTGGTGTGGACTGGATCCAATTTTAAGCTTTTTGCACGTGTCGTCCTAGTACAAGCCCACAAATCGTGCTTTGAATTATTATGTTAAAAAAAATTGTTTAACCCCTTTTTAAGAAAACATGATTTTGTGCCTGACAATCCAAACCCTTTTCCTGTTTTACTCAAGATATATCAATTACCCCGCTGTGATCTGAAATAAATACCATATTATCTCACATAGTATGATTTATGAGATCATTTTGCTTGATAACCTACCTTAAAGTAGTCAATTGAAAAGTAAATACAGCCCAAAGAAAATTAGCCTTGGTTATATCAATTAGATTAAAATCTGTTGAATGTTTGGGCTGGCTTGGAGAACACACATGTATAAATAGCAGTAATATTTGAAGTTATTGCAATGTAATAAGTATTTATGGCAACATATTCCGTTTCCATAGCAATATAATAAAAGTCGCCGTATTTTTTACTGTCTTGTCAGCGGCATTTAACCTTTACGTATATGTTTTGGACAGAATTTACCTAGTGACGCTACATAGCATAAATACAGTTCATGAATCGAAACAAGTTTTCATACAAACATTGTGTTATCAATTGCCTCCTATTTTAAGTGTTACGTATATAGAGGAGTTCAATTAAGGAGAAGGGGTCCTACTAAACTTAGTTGGTTATACCATTATTATCATTTGGTTTGTGTGCACAAGCCGATTTTATTCAGATTATTAACTACCCAATCAAAACTAAAAGAATTGCAAACGCACATTTTTAACAATGTCATCTGGTGGGCCACAAGAATCACATGTGTTAAAGGAACATTGTTTTTCTACAAAAGCCGGTTACTTGGAAACCTTGAAAAAATGAAAAAAAAAAAAAAAAATGCAGCAGCTGCGGCCGAAATTTTTCATCATCATCACAGCATTAATAATTTTTGTTTTTTTTTGTTTTTTTTTTTTTTATTGTTTCAAAACCAATCCAATGATCAGCGACGAGGAGGACATTTACAAAGTCAACGATCGCTTAGAGAAACTTAAAATATCTGAACTTCCTTCAGGTATTGGTAACTCTTTATTGAAATTACGTCTTCAACAAGAATCAGAGTCGAATCCACCTAGCAATTACAACAGTGACACTGATGAGCCTGCTCCTCGTAAACGTGATCAAAAAGAAAAAGTCAAACATAAAGTAGACCTCAATAAAGACTATTCAAACAACAATAAAAGAAGAGTGACACGTCAAGACTTTCAAACTATTTGTGTCTTGGGA
Organism: Mucor indicus B7402; assembly: GCA_000697295.1. Classification (NCBI taxonomy): domain Eukaryota; kingdom Fungi; phylum Mucoromycota; class Mucoromycetes; order Mucorales; family Mucoraceae; genus Mucor; species Mucor indicus. Next base: position 44,070 of record JNEK01003007.1, read on the forward strand.
AGAGGGGCGTAAAGTAAAAAAAAAAAGAACCAAAAGCGATTGTCTTCTAATGCTAAAAAAAAAAAAAAAGTTTTGGTAAAGTATACCTAGTGAAACATGAAACAACAAAAGAATTGTACGCAATGAAGGTGTTAAGAAAGGCATCGCTTATCGTTCACGGTAGACAAGCTGTACAAGCGAAAACAGAACGGCAGATTTTAGAAGATGTTAGTCATCCCTTCATTGTTAAATTATGCTATGCCTTTCAAACACCTTTAGAATTACACATGATTTTAGAATATGCTGTAGGTGGAGAACTCTTCCGTCACTTGGATCACGGTAAAACTTCCCGACTTTCTTGTTATTCAATTTGAGACTCACAGCTAAAAAAATAGAGGGTATGTTTTCTGAAGAAATGGCTGCATTTTATGCTGCAGAATTAGTCTCTGCTTTAGAACACTTACATTCATTGGGTATTGTCTATCGTGATTTGAAACCAGAGAACTGTTTGTTGGATTCTCAAGGACATATCCTCTTGACAGATTTTGGATTATCCAAAGTAGCTGTAGATGGAAAGACAAACACGATTTGCGGTACTGCTGAATATATGGCACCTGAAATATTGATGGGTTTAGAATATGATATGACGGTAGATTGGTGGAGTTTAGGCATCTTGATTTATGACATGTTGACAGGATCTGTAAGGGCGTTTGAACTATGTATAAAGGATTGATGTTGTATTAAAACAGCATTATAGCCTCCATTCTCCTCAAATAATCGCAAGAAGACAATTGACTCTATTTTGTCAAAGAAAATCCCAATGCCCTATTATTTATCGGCAGATACAAAGGATATTTTATCAAGAGTAAATAGAGATGCTTACAAAACTAAGAAGAACTAAACCTCTATTATTCTATAGTTACTTCGTAAAAATCCAAATGTACGTCTTGGAGCAAGAAAGAGTAAAGCAAATGCTATTCGTGGACATCGATTTTTTCGATCTATTGATTGGGCAGCCTTAGAACGCCGTGAATTAACGCCTCCCATTGTACCTATAGTGGTAAGTGAGAAAGAAGCAGCCTATTGACTTGTACTAAAAATAACGCCTCCTTTTTTCTAGACTAATCCTGAAGCTGCAGAGGTAACTTACACCAACAAACCAACAACAGGAACTTCCTCTTTAACGCTTTTTTTTATTAGAATTTCGACCCCTTATTTACTTCTGAAGCTATTATTGGATCACCCACAGCTAATGACTTGTTATTATCACCAGATGGCAATGACGCTGAACACCATTTCTTAAACTTTAGTTATGTAGATAGCTCAATTCCATTATAACTAATAGCACAAATTATTATCATTATTATTATTATTATTATTACTATGTAAATAGAATGCTACTATAATATAATTCTAGACAGAAAATAAACACCTATTACACATGCATTTTTAACAGTACTTATGTACAATGCGTTAATACCAGTTGAATCAAGTTTTGTCAACCTGATCTTTGCATCGTACAACTGTGGATGGAAATGAAACCTTCCACAGGTGCTTCTACCAACATAGATTTCTAACATCAAGTCAATTTGTAACTAAAATTCTTACGTAACAAGTAGGATTGCTGGACTGTTGATACTTGCTGCTGCTCGTTTTACTATGAAATATAACTATCAGCAGGGTTAATATTCGAGTTTAAACAAGGTTGCTTGGATTAGTAGACTCATTATTCAAAAATGAGGAATTTAATTAATTATTGCCTTTTAAAACATAACAATGAGTGGCACTTTATTTATAATAATAGAATGATAAATATGTAATAAATGTTCATGTTCCTGGATGCTCAAATAAGTAAGGAGTTGACAGATGTAAGGTCTGTACTTCAGAAGCGAAAAAGATATTGGATCCAGGATTCATCATATTTGTATGAGACGATTGTTTTTTGTTACTAGCTGCGGGTTGAGGCAACAATCGCTTCGTAGGAGTCGTCGTGGTAACAGAGTTATTGTCATGTTGCAGTGTTACCCAATAAAAATCGTCATCATAAATAGGTAAATTTTCCATGTTGGACAAATCCATAAACAGATCTTGTTGTTGCGATGACGACGAAATGCCCATCATTTTAGTGTACAATACTTGATAAACTTCCAAATGGGATGCATTTTTTAAGACGGATATGAGTTGATTGTAAATAAGAAACTGAGATGCTTTTGGATGTATACATAATTGAGTGACTTGGCAGATTGAGTATAGAACAGGTAAGAAATTCATAATGTGCGGAGGATGATGATTGACAGACGTGAGAATTTGCTGTGCTGATTCAATACAATACTCTAATACCGCGATACCTTCTTTTGGTAAATCCTTGAAAATATAAGCATCGTCATTTATCGTGGATTGACTTGACAATGAGCTATTTGTTGTTGAGTCTAATAAGGTATTATTGTCTAATAACTGATGACATTGGGTAGTGAACAATTGAATAGTTAATGTGTTATGGTACAATTGAATAGTTTTAAACGGATTCTTTGCAGTATTCACTGTATCTATTGCTGAAATATGATTGGCAGCATACTTGAGATCTTCCTACATAATATCAGTCTTATGGTTCTTGTTGATTGGGTTCACCTACCATGATTGTTTGCTGTTGCTTCTTTAATAGCACCTTCTTTAATATCAAATTAGTATAGATGTCAGTTACTTTAATTGCCCACGTCTGTTCTTTGGATAAAGTTTCATCAGTTATTAGCTCTGGTAGTTCCAATTCGTTTTGAGAGTAAGGCTTTTTCAAATAAAGAGATAGCCAAATGTGCCACGCATTCAATACATTTAAGAGAATAATTGATTTTTTGTTTTTGTGTAATTCAAATCGGTGTGTAAGGTCTAGCCCCATTCGTATTGTCATATAGGCTTGCTGATCTTGTATTGCTTGACATTGAAAATGAGCTAATAAAATGGATGCTTGTATGAGGGTGATTTGATCTTCTTCTTTATCAGGCAGTGGTAGTAAGAAACAAGCTTCAATAAATGATTTATGTGCCTTTTTATAGTATGAATGAGCTAGATTGTAAAATGAGTAAGAGTATTCATCGCTGGTTGCTAGTGATTGATAGGCAGAATAGAAAGTAACGGATAGAATACAATGATAAAGAACAAGAGTGATTTGCTGAGCATGAACAAATGCACTATACAATGAATTGTAGGTCATGAATAAGTGCAGTGCTTCTTTAGACAATGAATGATCATCGTGTAGTTTTAATAGTAGATTATTCCATATATGCATAGGTTGACTTGTTAAATTGAAAAAGTCAAACAGTAAAGGCAATAAAGATGATTTATAGAATTCATTTTCTAACAATTCTGGTGATGAAAGTGTAGTGGGTGCATCTTTTTTAAAACGTTTTCTAGATATTTTTTCAGTGTATTCGCAAGTGAGTTTACTGGTTTTGCATCTTTGACAAGGATTTACTATGGAATTGTGAGCGGTTGTCTTTATTATTATTATTATTGTTATTGTTATTCTTATTTACAGCCATCACATTTTATCTTTTTACTGCGACAAGTTTCACAAGCTCTGAATACTTTATTTCTTTTTAATGGAAAGTCAGTTGTTGAGCAAGAATGCCATTTAAAATTGCCTGCCATGATTAGACTTGGAAATGAGTAGAAAGAGAAAAGAGGAGAAAAAGAAAACAAAACAAAAAAAGAAAGTTTTAATTGTCAACAACTTACTATTTGTTTACACTTACTACTTCCCCGCTTACTTTGCCTTCTATTTTTTTATATATTCCGTACCCCCCTTCTGACAAGATCATTAAAGTTATCATCCGAGCCGACCGGATTTCATATAAAATCAGATGACACTTTCTATTAAACAGCAGTTTTTTTTTCTAATTAAGCAACACAGATATAGAATGAGAAGCAATCACATTGAGTTTGTGAAACTCACTACTGGCATATTAAACTTTAACCAAAGAGAGGCGCGCGAACACCACACATTAAGTTTAGTGCATCTCTCCTTGAAACATCAGATCGGATGTCATTGTAGTACTACACCACCCTTTTTGCATTAACTAACCTTACTCTACTTTGTTAGACTTTCCCTTTACATCTGGAAAAAGCGAAAAACCCTGTCCTTTGATTATACGATCTAACGGGAATTTAAGGAAGTTTATTGCATTAATGTAACACTGGTCATAGTATTACAAGAAGGCCACTTCTCCTTTCAAAAACACACAAGATAAAACCATATGGAAATTCGCGTTTCCATGTGCGCAAATTAACCCTGATAACAAGACCCCTAAATGATATCATCTTTTCGCCAAGTAAAAGACATAGCAACGGAAGAAAGGCTGTCAGGTACCTTTTTTTTTTTTTTTAAACTGGTGACGGAGGTTTGTTGTAATTAAACTTTCTGGGGGGGGGACGGTTTTCCTGTCTTTTTATATTTCACCTCAAGTACATTTAAAATGAAAAGTAAAGAAGACATCAAGTCAGAATTAATCAATTACCAACCTACACCTGAAGAACGCCTTGCTATTCGTTCAGCCATGTTCAACTTCATTACTTTAGGTAACATGGCTTCTTGCTACTATTGGAATGGACACTGATCACCCTGCTTTATAGCTACTGTTGGTGCAGCTTCTTTAGGCATGTCGGGTCGCTTATGGGGTAAATCATCAAAAACATGTTTCTCTAGTTACTCATTCATTATTTAAAAACCAAAGCAAGATCGAGAAATGCAAGAACCGGTATACCTACTATTTGTAAATATAAACCCATGATTCATACCAGCAACTATACTCATTTATATATACAAAGTGGCCACATTTACAGGTTTGACATTGGGTGGTGCATTAGGCATGGACAGAGGCATGCATAAACTTCGCGAATCTTTACCTCCCAACTCCACACTTCTCCAAGTTATCCGTGAAAACGACGAATTAAAAAAGGAAACACTCCTAAGTGGACCCATCAAGCAACAAGAATCTACTGAAGACTTACAAATGGAGCTCATAGAAGATCAATTATCGAAAGAACTTACTGAAGATCAATCCACAGCTCAATAAAATATAGCTTTTTTTATTATTATTATTATTATTTCATAGGTATAGAACTACTTGATGATGAAGTAGTAGGTAAAAGTGTCATTGCAGATTTTGGCCTTGATAGTCGACGTACATCCGATGGATTGTTATTCGGATGAATAGGTTCGTCATACATCATTAAGTGGTCAAAGTGATCTGCCAATTGTGCAGGTGTCATGTTTTGTCCGATAGCGCCTGTGATCCATCCACATGCAATACGGAACACTTTAGAAGAGCCATCAATCTTTGACAACCGCACAGCTGCCACACGATGCTGCATGTCTTTGGATAAGGAAATCACATCAATCGCAAACAAAGCTACACCTGACTTCTTATTACTGTTATCATTGTTGAGAGTCTGGGGATCAAGGGATGGTCGGAGTGAAGAACGTGGGTAGGAGCTCAATCGACTTTGAGGTAGAGGAGGGTATCGTATAGATCGACTGTCATGCACAACTAATGTCGATGAATGGTAAGGGAATAAACTGGATAACACGTGGCTCGTCATGCGTTTAAACTTGTTACTAAACTTGCTGCCATTGTTGTTACTATTGTTACCACTATTGTTATTATTGTTGTGATGGTTACTGCCCACGTCGGAAAGTCCAGCACTACTGCGACTTAACGACGCTTGACTTCCATCATGGGCTTCGTGATTGCCCAAAGATTGGTTGGAAGAGACCATCTTACTGTCCTTGCGTTTGAGTTTGTAGAAAGAGGATGATGAGGTAACATGAGATTTTTCGTTTACATAATCGCTCAATGCCATTACACAAATGAGTCGGTCGTTTTTGTCACGGTGATACGTGATACCCATGATATCACAAACACCTCGGATAATAAGCATCATGACTGATTCATCTTGCTGAGTTGGTTGGAATGAAACAGAGGATTCACCAACACCTGTTAAGCGTATAGCTGTATGAGGTGTCAATTCAAAGGAGTAATAGTGGATTTGATCTTTAGTGACGCGTTGGTAGAGTTGGGTGAGACTCATGTTGGAAGTTGTTTTACGAATGGCTTCACGAGGTGGTACAGGAGCGTTTGGGGTGTTAGTATTCGTATCAGTCATCGGCGTTGTCAAATTTGTGACAGAGTAACTTGAATGCAATGAAGAAAGTGAGGCGTTGTCATTTTGTTTAAGTTTGCGTAGTAAATGACGAATTGGAGATTTATTGCCAGCGTGCTGAGCAGGTAAAAGGTGTATTTGACGCGAAAGATCATTGATTTTCTGGAAATGCAAGTGCCTTTGTGTTTCGCTGTTATTAAATGTTTCTTCTGGCTTAGGTGAATGAGGTACAGAACTGGTAAAATAAATGGAAGGGTTTTTCGGGTGACAAACAATTGTCTTTTTCAAAAGTTTTTTCGATCTCTTTTCTTCTTCCATATCTCTCATATGCTGGTATTTCATCTTTTCTTTCTCTGTCTTGTGTTGTAGTTTTTCTTCTTCAGAGCTCTTTGCTGTAATCACGGAAGCCATCGGAGTTTGTGCACCATATGTGAATATATTTGGTAAGTTACCATTATCTGATAACCAAGGGTCCCCATCTAAAGCAATGTGTACTCGAGTTCGTTTATTTTTATCAATTGACATGCATTTTAATATTGTGTTTCGTAAGTCTATACTGAGTGTATTGGGTATAATGAAATTTCCAGTCGTCACATCCTTTCTAAGATCTCCTACGGCTGTATTTGGCAAGCTTTAATTTTGTGTATTTAATGAAAAAAAAAAAGACTTACTGTTTGCTTTTGCGAAAGGTTCTTCACCTACAGTCATACGAAATAAAGAGACGCCTAAACACCAACAATCAATTTCAGGGCCAGTATAACCTTGACCATTAATAATTTCGGGGCTATAATACAGCATTGATCCTATTCTTATTATCAGCACCTCCTCTTCTTTTGTTTATATTATGTTTACCACAGATAGTTTTTAATCTTCTTCTACCATATCTATTTCCTAAACCAAAATCTGCTATTTTGACTTGGTTATCTTTTGTTAATAATACATTAGGTGCCTGTATATATAAAGAAATGAGGAATTTTATTTAATTTTTTTTTTTTTTTCTAGTCATGTCCTACCTTCAAATCTCGGTGCACCACCCACCGAGAATGACAATAATCCATTGCAGCAGCCATTTGACGAAATATACCTCTTGCTTCTATTTCTGATATTTTTCCACCTTTTTGTTGTAAATATTCATCTAGATTACAACCTTCTACATATTCCATGACTATGAATAATGAATCTGTAGTTTCAAAAGTTTCATATAATCTAACAACATTAGGATGATCTAAGACTTCCATAAGTGATATTTCTCGTACTAGTCTTGACATTACACGATAATCATGAATTCTTTTATCAATAATCTAACATGTTTAGGTATTATTTTTTTTTTTTTTTTTTTCTGTTTATCTGTCTTCTTTCGTCTTACCTTGATCGCCACTTGCTGCTTTGTTAAATAGTGATAGGAAAGTATTACTCTACTAAACTTTCCTTGGCCTACTTGTTTAATAAAGGTATAATCACCAATACCTTTAAGATAGGCGTCAGGACTAGGTGGGTATTGCTTTTTAGGTACTGAAGATTTTCTAACTTTCTTTGAAGGACTATTATTATTATTATTATTATTCATAGTTTGTATTTGTTGTGGTTGAGGTCTATCATTATCATGAAAAGCAATAGTCTCCCCAGTTGTAACATGAAACCCTTCTTTTGGTTGAGAATTTCGTCTCCATTTTCGAATTTGATCTGTAATTCCCATCTTCAACTATAAAAGAGAAAGAAAGAAAAAAATAAACTGCGATTTGTTTTGGTGTGTGAATGATGAGTATTTGTGTGATGGTTTAACAAAAAGATTTGTGCTTTTGTGATAAATATAGAAAACTACCCGTTTCCAGTAGAAAGCATGCTTGATTTTTTACCTTTTATGTACAGAACTTCATTCATCCCTCGTACTCCGCACTCTACTATACTTCATTATCATAACACAATACTCGCCTGCCTGTGTATGCACACACACATAATCTAAACGACGGCGGCTTAGTAGGCAGTAAAGCCTATATACATTTATAGTAGTTTCTCCTATTAAATTTAAATTATTAATTTTATTATTATACATATTATACTTCTTGATCTTCTTACCGGTATATCGCAGAAGGTTTCATTGTTTATACATGTAGTAATAAGAATTTTATTGCATAATTTAAAGAACGGCAAAAAAAGAGGGTCCTCCCTTCCTTTACATCTTTTCCCCTTTAACATTGCATTGTTCAACATTATTAAATTTTTCAATACAAACCTGTCAAAATTTAATTAAAAATCTATTAGTACATTGTAAGCTGATTTTTGTCAATTATACATAAGTTATAGCTTTTTTAGACCTCCCTGATTCTCCTCTTTATCCAAAGGCTGTGGCCCAAGAAAGAAAAGGTATTTAAGGAGACTTAATCCGAGGGATTTTGTTAACTCTATAAATACGTAAAAAGATCAAAACCTCTTTCTTTATTATTCATATTTTAACAATGAAGTTTATTACTGTTTGCTCTCTCACTCTTGTCTTTTTAAACCAAGTCTTTGCCAAACCTGCTGATGGCTGCCTTCAAGTCTATACAGTCACTGATAATGATGATTGTTATTCCGTTGCCCAAAGATTTCAGCTTTCAGAAAAGGATTTCTATGCTATGGTATAACAAACAACCCCTCTTCTTTGATTCTCTCATATTAATTTTCATCATTACTTAGAATCCCGGTCTTCATCATAGTCCTCAACATGTAGACCCCTCTTCTAACATATCCTGATAAGCCTACTCACTCTTCTTTATATATAGATGTGCGATAACCTTGATACCGGCAAGCCCTACTGTGTTTGCATGAATGAGCCTTGCGTAAGCTATATTCTATAACAATTCCTTGGTAATGAATAACTATTAACGACCTGTTAGATAATGACTGCCGATACTATGCGTACGAAAAGCAATGTAACAAGAACCATTACTACGTCAACAAGAGTTTCAACAGCTAGTCCTACTCTTTTCAGACTTCACGCGGTTTCTCATCCTTCAGCCTCTCATTCTGCTGTTTCAGGTGTTGTTTCTCCAGCAGCCTCATCCGCTACTTTCCCAACTAGCAATAGCACTTCTCATAATAGCAGCACAACAGCTCGTCCTACAGGTACTACGCCGCCTATGACTAACAGTCTTCAAAATGCTGAGACTTCTTCTTCTTCGTCATCTCCTGCCACCATCAAAGTTTCTTTAGGCATGCTTTCTGTAGCCCTTGTCATGGCTTCTATAGCTTTATTTTAACCATGTACATAATCTTTTTCTTTTTTTTTAACTCCTTTGCATATTTAAATAAACTCTACCTTAACCAATACTAAATTACATTAGTATGAATGCACGTGGTCCATTTCTAAGGGGAGCTTAAGAAAAGCTTCAATCTCCATCCTCCTATTAAACACTACTTTCGTCAAGAATAGTCCTCACCTCTTTATGCTTATTAGAGAGAAAGGATGTCCGTTATACGGAGCTTGATGGGGCCATATATTAAGAAAGATAGTAGTAAAGGTGATATCCAGGGTGTAATGATTGCTTTAATAACAATGCAGATATAACTGCTTTTTATTGTTTGAATTTGACATGTCATTTGAGACGTCCGAAACAGGCTCAGTTCAAAATCAAATGAAAGTGAATTTTTTTTTTTTTTTTTTTTGGACTCTTGTTGCTCTGTTACCATTGCATGTGTGAATAAATATATTGCACTCTTACACACACACGCACACGCAATAATACGCTATTATATATATATTTGTATGTTTTATTTTTATTAACAAACTTTCCTATACTTTTTCTTTATTTCTGTACTACTTATTATGTATCTGTCTAAAGAGATTCTCAAGGAAGTAGGATCTTATTTAACATTGTCAGAGCAAGGGTCTTGCATTCGTGTTTGCTATGACTGGTATGAACCTTTTTTGGAGCTCCTGTATACCAAAGTGCATATCCAATCACGCAACCAATTCCGACTTTTTTATCAATCCATTCAACATTCTTGTCACATCAACAACCCATTAGGCCATCTCGTGAAAGAATTATTGTTTGATCGTACCGAGCATGGCTCTGTTGGCCTCACGCGCGACGAACTCGAGAGTCTTCCCGACTATTTTGAAAACCTTACACGTTTAGATTTTGATCCTAAGATTTGGCGCTACATGCGCTACTCTACCAAACTAACGAGCATGAAGCATCTCCGTCGACTCCCCACTTTAGACAGAAAGGAGATTTTTCAACCTCTCCTCGAAGACATCTCACACAGCCTCCTGTCACAACTCTCTTACCTCTCTATCTCCGGAGAAGCCGCTACTTATTTACTGAACAGCAAATTCACCACCTCCGTCTGGTCTCGCATTCCAAAACTCGAAACACTCATCATCAAGGGCACGAATCACACTCCATTCAACATCAAGATGATCATGGCACTAGCTGCCCATTTGCCATTCCTGAAACACTTGACGCTTTCATGTGTGACTCTACCGCTCAGTGAAAAGGACTTGAATTCAACCACGACGTTCCCCCTGTTCGCCTCGGCTCAGTCGCTCATTCTCGACGACGTCTACATTAAACATTGGCGCATGATCACCTTACTCAGTCTTGCCTTTTACCATGTGGAATTACTTGATTTCGATGTGACATTTGACTGGCTGTACGAAGAAAATGTGACGATCGAACTGTACGAACAATCGATGGATGCATTTATGGGATTTGCACAACTGTGCATCTTTTTGAAGAAGGTTATTTTCCGCAAGATGAAAACCTCTGTTTTCCCCTTCCCGTACGACGCTTTCTTTATGGAAATTGCGGATATTCATCAAGACCATGTTGCTATTGAGATGACAGAGTATGCTTGGTGGTCCACCATTGATCCAACCCCTTCGTTTAGAGCAGTGACGGCGCTGACGGGGTTGCTGTCAAAAGCGGATTTGAAATGGTCTTGGACAGGTAAAAAATTAGATACGGCCTTGTTCAAGAGTCTGCGCAATTGTCATTATTTGACAGAGTTGGCCTTGGATTGCGATGTGTCGCTCAAGAATGGGTTACGTTTAGATTTGTTATTGGATAATTGTAAAGCATTGAAGGTATTGACAGTATCCAACACGTTGGTGACGACGAGCCGAACAGTCGATAAATCGATTAAAGCGAGATACAAGACATTGTACACGCTAAAGTTGAAGGGTGTGATATTGGGAGATCAATTGATGGATTTTGTTGCACAGACATGTATACACTTGGACCACTTATCGATAAAGAATTGTGTACAAGAGAAACCGAAACGATCCAGTTTTGTAGTGATTCGTATGCCTGAACACCAATTCAAGTTGATACAGATTGATTCTATTCACTTGAATCCAGGAGGAAACACAGGCAAATGCGAGGCACATATGACGATATTATCGATCTATGAATCGATGCGTTACAAAAATCAAATAGAAAGAAAAAAGAGAAACACGACACAACAAGGAAAGACAGCAACACCAGAAATGTGGCGGTTTTATCATGTCCATAAGTTAGCCAGTAATAATAGTAAGCAGCTTGGAAGACTGAGCACAGAAGAAGCAGCTATGGTAGCCAATTTTGAAATGACGGAAAAGAAGTGGAAAGCAGTGAGGCAAGCAAGTAAACGTAAAAGTTATGTAGAAAAGTCTTTATGGGAGAAAGATATTCAATTTGGAGCGGTGCTTTTATTATGTAAATCCGTCGATCAACTTGTATTTAATGAATTAAAAGTTTAGAATAATATACCACTTTAAAGAAGAAAGATGATGTGCATAAAGAAAAGTCACAAACACCACCTTTATTATTCTAATATTGCCATTATTCCCACGCCCGCCCTTTAGAAAAAATGCCTATATGCTATCAACCTACTTTTTTTTTTTTCTCATATTTTTCTTTCTTTTTTTTTTTTTTTTTATAAACAATCTCTCCTCCTTTAATGTCTCTTTTAAATAAAACCATCCAGATTACAAAGCCTTTTCTTGTAAATAAAAAGAAAAAGATTTTGTTCATAAAACTGATGAACTTCTTTTATTAGCGCCGAAATTATTCGGCAGTTGTAGGTCAACAAGCCAATGATGGTATTCAACAAGGTGTCGCTTATTCTCGTTTATTAAAAAGAGACTCTGAAGAAGTTTTTCGTTCCCCAGAGTTAGCTCCTATGAGTGCCATTAATAGTAAGGAGAAAACTAGAAATAAAGGACAGCCCACTAAACATAAAACTTAGGCGAAACTAGAAAAATGAATTTATTTCAAGCTGTGAATGATGCAATGTCTATTGCCTTGACAACCGATGATAAAGCAGGTAAAGCGAGAATGGAAACATTTTAAACCGAGAGATTGACATTTTTATAAAAGTGGTGTTTGGTGAGGATGTTTCTTTTGGTGGTGTATTTAGAGCAACTTCAGGTTTAGCTGAGCAATTTGGTAGAGATCGAGTATTCAATACACCACTTACAGAGCAAGGTATTGCAGGTTTCGCTATTGGCATGGCATCTGTAGGACATACAGCTATTGCCGAAATTCAGTTTGCAGACTACATTTTTCCCGCCTTTGACCAACTTGTGAATGAAGCTGCTAAATACAGATATCGATCTGGAAATCAATTCAACGTAGGTGGATTAACCATTCGATCTCCTTCTTCTGCTGTTGGTCATGGTGGTCATTATCATTCCCAAAGTCCTGAAGCCTTCTTTGCTCACTGTCCTGGTTTGAAGGTACTTGTCAATTTAAAAAAAATTATAATTTTTTTTTTCTCACAGTCATTTCTCACGATAGATAGTAACACCGAGAAGTCCTATTCAAGCAAAAGGTTTATTATTAGCTTCCATTAGAGATAGAAATCCTGTCATCTTTTTTGAGCCCAAGATTCTTTATAGAGCAGCTGTGGAAGAGGTTCCTGTAGCAGACTATGAGCTTCCTTTAGGAAAGGCAGAAATCATTAAAAAGGGCAAAGATGTTACTGTCATTGGTTACGGGTCTCAAATTTACACTTTGGAAAATGCTATTCAACTGGCAGAAAAGAAAATGCCTGGGTTGAGCTGTGAATTGATTGATTTACGTACTATTATGCCTTGGGATGTAGAAACCGTGGTAGAATCCGTAAAGAAGACAGGAAGATTAGTCATTGCTCATGAAGCCCCTAAAACCCAAGGTGTAGGTGCTGAAATTGCCTCTACTGTCATGGAACATTGCTTTTTGAATATGGAGGCTCCCATTCAACGTGTTTGTGGTTGGGATACACCTTTTCCCCTCGTCTTTGAGCCCTTCTATATGCCCAATATGATTAGATGTTATGATGCTATTAAAAATGCCGTGGAGTATTAGAAATAAATAAATATATAAAAAAAAAAAAAAAACGTCTTGTTTATTCATTGAATTGGTATAATGTGGATATATCATCGACGATAGAATCCAATGACGAGAAAACAGCCTACAGCTGACATAAGACCACAGATTGAAAACAACATGGCACTAGATATTTCCTCGATCTTTCAAAATTAAAGTCAAATTAGAGAACAAATACTTAGTGTGTGCAAAGCAGACTTACATGCCATATAATAATACCGACGCCAAGGTTCATGGGTATTCTTAAAAGAGTCATTACAGCAGCTCTTGTTTCCTCAGGAATAGCTTCTGCTTTCAACGATGAAATTGAAGGATAGTACAAACCAGTGGTATATTCGAAAATGTGATATGCAGCTAGTAAAACGGTGGTCTAAAGTAGCGTCAGTGTCAATTGGTTTGGCTTAATTAAACTCTTCACTTACAGAACTATTTCCTTGATATCCCATCATCATGAAAGCGCATGAAGCTAATCCAAGAGCGATAGACAATAATCGATCTTCTGTAAATTGTAACAAAAATTTCGAGCTAGCTTTTGTTTGCTCTTCAAAGACCTGAAACGTAAGTGATCCAATCATAATTGCCAGCATCATGGTAGAAAACAAGTAGCCTAATGGGATGTTGGTGACAGCTGCACCTACTTCAGTGGCAATCGAGTTTTCAATGGCAGGTGTATATAACAAAACAAATATATACATAGAGCATTCAAATAGAGTTTGAGCAGCACCAATAGTCATGATATTTCTACTGCTCAACATGGCAGTTAATCCTGATTTCAATGTATGAGTAAAATTGATGTTTTTCTATAAAATGGGTTGAGTATTCCAATAAACAGTATTTTTGTCATTAAAGTTACAAGTTGGTTACTGCCATAGTTTTCAGACCAAGTAGAAGATACCATAACAAATACAAAACAGATCAATGCCATTGAAGCGACATAGGGAGCACGAAAGCCCCATAAATCGACTAGGCCATTAGCGACCATACCAGCTAAAATAGCCACGATACTGTTTAATAAAGTAGCTAATGCAAAAGTACGTGCACGCCATTCAGTGGGAAATTCACGGCTTGTATGTTCAGAAACATACCAAGATTCAAATACGCTATACATTAACGCAGTGGATAGACCAGATAATACATGAGATGCGAATAACAAAAAGTAAGCATTCATTAGTCTTAGTATGAGTGCAGTTAACATAGTAAAGCAGAATACTAGACAAATTCTTTTTCTTCCCCTATAAACAAATTCAACATTAATTCAAGCTCTATTTCACCGTTGCCATGATTACCAAGTGTCAGCTAAACTACCAACTGCAGTACCAGCAAATGCGCCACTGATAAATCCAGTCAGGAACAACATGGCTATTTGTGTCAAATCTAATCCATACGAGTTATATAGCTTATATAGATAAGGTCCCTGTAACCAGTCAGCGCCTATGATAACAACTGCTTAATATATAAAAAAAAAAAAAAACCAAGAAAGTCCATTCGTCTAAATGAACAATTACCCATGACTGTAAGGTAGACCACAAGATATTGTCTTTGAAAACTTTTGAACTTTTTTACAAGCTGTATTTCGTTGTCATGTCCAAATTCAAAACTGACTATAGTTGATTCTGACATGTTTAAAGAAGAAACTAAAGTTTTACATGAAATTTGAGAAACTTTATTTTTATCTGATTTTATAGCCAATCAAAAGAAGCTGTTTTATTTTAATTAAAGAATGTGAAAACAACAAAACGATATAATGAAATATTAAACTATCTGAAACACTTTATAAGTGTTCACTGTTTTACTACTTTATCTCGTCTAAACAACGTACTACATATTTTTGGTATGTAGAAAAAAACGAAGCTGTTACTGCTCCTAGTTTAAAATTAGCATAATTAATTTTGATCCAAGGGAAGTCATTGGTGGATGTTCATAGACTACCACTGAGAGCGTATATATACCTGGTGAAAAAAAAAAAAAACTCACGAAAAAGAACATTGGCTGGAGATCATATATAGGTTAAAGTAAGAATTTAACTTGCATGTTATGTGACCACAAGATTGCAGCATAACTTTAATTGAGGACAGAACACTATCCCACCTCACGCGCTGTATTTTTCATGCTTCTACTTTTATAACCTGAGAAAACAGAGCTTGAGTACTCTTTGGTTTTTTTTTTTATTATTATTTATAGCTCAAATGCTCTGCCATATCTACTACTGTTTTTACACTTTAAATTCAGACAATGTTAGTTTTTTTCTGGACAAATCAAAATTGACTTTTAGATCTATAGCTTACCTTTTTTAGATAAATATATAAGGAAATTTGGAAAAAAGGAAAGTTTTTTACATCTAGATAAAACGCGATCAGTTTACCCTTATTCTAAATATTGATCATTCTATTATACGCCTTCTTCATTATGCCTTGCAGAGTTTTTGTACATAATATTGTTGCATGATATATTAAAAGACTTCGTAGCGACAAATGATCCTTTAATCCTAAGAAATCGTCAAAAGACGACGATACAGCAGTCTATGCAAACCCTAATGATTCCCAAATATATATGTACCTAGTACATAGTGGAGGGATTTTTTATCAACCAAGAATATGATCCTGAGTTGCTAACATAGTCATTCTCTACCTTCTTCTCCACTCCTGCCTGATTGTCTTCAGTACTTGTTCAGCTGTACCTTTAGGATAAACTGCCGATTATTTATTTTCAAAGTTATAACTGCTACATTTTTAACTTACATTTCTTTATTTTGTAAAGAAATTATGATCATATTTTGGTGCCAATACTCGTCTGCTAGATATAGTCGTGATTGGCTGACATTAGTTTGAATTCATTTGGGAGTATATGATTGACGGTGAACCCAAGTGGTCAAAAGGGATAGACCTTGTGGCAAAATCAAGAGTAGATATTGTAATGCAGATGTGTCACACTCTAAAAAATAATTTGCCTATGCTGCCAACACCAGGCAATTTAAGCGAAAGCCACGGCTCTTTCATACCATTCCTGGCGAATATCTTGTCAACACTGGAAAATTGGTTTGATCAGACATTAGACGAAGATGGGAAACCTCGGCTGTACTCTCTTCTTCCTACACCTTCCTTGCGATAGAAATATGTTCTCATAAATGCCAAATCCCTATGCTCCAACATTAAAGGACTCAAATATTCGTCTAGGTTTTTAGAAGAGCAGAGAATTTTTCACAGCATATTTGATTTCTCTTGTTTTGGTTATGAAAGGTGAGTATTGTAATTAAGCATATATTTCGTCACATTGTTTAATCCCCTCCTTTATGGTACATATAAGATTGGAAGGTCTTACTGAATCTCCACAAAATGGGAAGAATATATTCAACCTAACAATATCGACAGATGGTTTTGGTGCATCCGTAACTTTTGCAAGGAAAAAGTCCAAGGAAACAAGTCAAAAAGCAGAGCTGGTGCTTGAGGACTTCAGCAACGAAGAAATTGATGAACTGTTCCTGCCTGTAACTGTTGACCCAGGTCGTACGACAGCTTTTACTGCGACAATCTCACATTCAGAAAACAAAAAAGAGTTCAGAAGTTGTTCTTCGAAAGAAAGGCAAAGCTTTGCAGGAACCGATCGCCGGGCCCAAAAGGTTCTTAAGCTAAAAAGAGAAGCAGTTGTTGAAGCTATTGAATCTCACATTCCCACGGCAAAGACTATCAGGACGAGCAGAATGTCCGAGCATATTCAATAAATGTTATCAAATATAGATCCCTTATTGTGTTTCTACAACTTTCAATCAGCACCTTTTCGATTCTATGGTTATCAAGGTAGACAGCGCGCAAACGCTGAAATGGTGAACATTCTTTTAAACGGGGGCAAAAAGTACAACAAAGAAAAACGTAAAAAAACCGATACAAATAAGAGACGGAAACGAAGGAGAAGAAAATCTTGAGCTCAAACTCAAGCTCCGGTAGCAGCAAGCAATTACCTTTCTAACAAAGAGCCAGTTTACAAAAAAAGCCAAGTTTACACCATCCGTAAAGGCCCCCGTGGTTGTGTTTGCTGATGGTCTTAAAAATAGGGAAAATGTACCCATGAATGGTCAGCTTAGTGGGACTGGTGGTGTTATTCTAAGGAAATTGTACCAGAGGTCAAAGGAATTGACAACCGGAGTTGTTATGATCAATGAGTTCAAGACATCGAAGGCAAGAAAGACATGAAGTCTCTAAAAAACTACTTCTCACAAACTAAATAGGTTTGTTCGTCATGCAAAGAAAAAAATCTGAAGTACAAAGAGTTGGCGGATGGTAAAGAGTTCTATGGGATACTGGATTGTAAAACCTGCTGTATCCTGTGGAACAGGGACATCAATGCTAGCAAGAACATGGCCAATATTTCCATGTCAATCTGGAATGATGAAGGACGTCCTCCTATTTTCAAACATGAAGAGAGTCGCCGTAGAGAACACGGTTTACCCTTGTGAAAACAAGTGTGATTAAAGATTTATAAAGGTAAGTTCAAACAAAATGTCTCTGGATCTCGTCTAAATGTAAATTTTCCTTTTTTCAAACTTCCTTATATATTTGTCTAAAAAAGGTAAGCTATAGGTCTAAAAATCAATCTTGATTTGTCCAGAAAAAAACTAACATTGTCTGAATTTAAAGTGTAAAAACTGCAAACTACTACTACCACCAGACAATTTTCAATCTCAGCGGTATTTTCTCTTTAAAAAAAAGCCACAGCAGCCTACACTACTCTCGGTTTTTTTTTTTTTTTTTTTTTTACCTGTCAATTATAAATAATGTCCACCAAATCAGCAAAAGACAGTGACAGTGATGTTTCTGAACTCGATCCCAAGGAATTAAGTGAAAACATAACATACGACAAATGTGCCTGTCAACTCGGTTATGCTGAAGATCCGGAAACACCTTTAACTGCAGATACTTTTCCTAGTAAATCAGGTGGAAAACCTGTAGAGTATATTCTGTTTTAAATAATAAAAAAAAAAAGCGCAACAATAATAACTCGAAATCTCATTTTTTAGGCATGGTTGAACCCTGAACATATATTAACTGCTGAGGAAGTTACTTGTGGTAATTGTGAACAGCCCATGAGTTTATTATTGCAGGTATGTTTTGTCCATTACCTATGATTTTCTTTGGGGTAGAAAATAAACTTGAAAAACATTATAGTTATACACTCCTGAAGATCAACCTGAAGAAGCATTTCATAGAGCTGTTTATGTATTCTGTTGTAAAAAGGGTGGTTGTGTAAAGCAAGATTGGACAAAGAGGTATAACAATAAAGATAACTCACAATGAAACCAGTGTCGTTTTTTTAATTAATGTCTTATTTTCATAGTTTCAAGGTATTTAGATCGCAATTACCACGTAACAACCCTTATTATCCACCTACTGAAGACGATGAAGAAGAGCAAGAGATTGTCGAATTCACACCTAAATCATTCAAAGCACCTACTCAATGTGTTATTTGTGGACTTGGTGGATCCAAGCTCTGCGGTAAATGTGGCTCTGCAGCATACTGCTGCCGTGAACATCAAATGGCCGATTGGAACATGTGCCGACATAAAGAATTTTGCAACAAGGCTCCATTATCTGACGAGGACCAAGAGACTGTCGACAAGTTAAGAGCATCGCGTATCTTTAACGAAAAAGAAATTGTCAGTGAGCCTGAGGGACAAGACAAGGACGAAGAGGAGGAAGAAAAACAAGCTGCATTTTTCAAAGAAAACAACCCTGAAGAGCAACAATCAGATTCAAAGGCGCTCGTGTTGGCTGGCGATGAAGCGGAAGAGGACACACAAGTTGCTGTTGATGATACGTTCTTACAGTTTCAACTTAAAATTCAGCAGAACCCTGATCAGGTCATTCGCTACGATCGTGTGGAGTACGGAATGCCTGATCGCGATCCTTTGTGGGTGCAAGATAATTACAAACCAGAGTCGATACCCCATTGCGAACGCTGCCAGGCACCGCGCACGTTTGAATTCCAAATATTATCCACTTTGTTGAACTTCCTGGGCGTCAACCATGTCGCCGTTGATTCGTTGGATTGGGGGTCTCTCTACGTGTATACTTGCAAGGAAAACTGTACGTTAGGAAACGGCGTGTATGCAGAAGAAATTATCTGGAAACAAGACTTTTCTCAAGACGGTATGCAATTAGGTCCTGAAGAAGCAAAACGTTTAAAACGTAAAAACAACAACAAAGCTTAGATTATAAATACTTTTTTTTTTTAATTTAATAAAACTACCACTATTATCCATTGTTTATAAATTATATCCAAAAAAAAAAAAAAAAAAAAACCTTAATCTGTGCTCAATAGCCTCATGTCGAAACAAGTATCTTGTTTGTTAGTAGATCTTTTTAAAAAATGCGCTATATATGCTTGTGGTAAGACGCACCATCCATAAGAAGAACCATAAGGTTGAACTGCCTGACATATTGTTTCAAACAAGCGTTCGAATTGATCAGCATTGAAGTAGCCATGATAATCAGCGTGGCGACTTCCACCATCCTTCACAGACCATACGTGTACGCTGTCTTCAATAATTTTGGCATTACGACCGTGGCCCTCTTTGAAGACAATGAAAGCGGCAAAAATTACAAGCATAGGTTTTCTACCGCTCTCATTCACAACTCTTCGTGGCTGGACCCATGTTTTTCCTGTAGAGTGGTCAACGTGGCAATATGATTCGTCCAGGAACACTTCAGGATAATTTGGGTTCATTTTCCCATTGATGTTAGCCAAACGCTGCTTTACATAAGTACCTCTGTAAAGTACATTTGTTTGGGCATCGTGCAAGATGTTTCTTCTGATTCCCTTTTCGTATTTGAACCCAAACGTATTCAGATCTCTCAAGAGTATAATAGAGTATGAGACCTTAAGATGAAAGGATTCTTCTAGTGCTTTCATGGCTCGACTTACAGTGTTTATTTGGCCGTTTTCGTTGTTATAAAGAATGATATCTTCCACGATAGAACTATACTCCGGGTCAAGAAGTTGTCTTGGTCGACCAACAGCTTTTTTTTTTTCGAAAGCTTGCGATGGGTTGTTGAACTGATGAAATGCAGTTTTTGTTGTGTGTTCAGGAATGTCACAGATGTTCTTTAGAAGTTCGCGTTTTTGCATTCCAGATGATTGCTTTACTTTAAGAGAATCGTCGTCTATAAATCTATAAATTGAACATAAGCGCTGAAAATCTCAAAAATAATCACATACCACCATTGTGGTATCTATAGAAAAAACAGTGTTCAAACTAATAATCAACAAAGACGAGGTTAATACCACTCACAACATAGCAAAACGACAAAAGTAGGGACTTTGAAGGTGAAAATTAACGGCTCGGACATGCTGGACAAACACCGAGACAAAAAAAGCCGTCCGGTTAATTACGTGTAGTCACGTGACTTTTCTATTTTAGCAGTGTATATATGTAAAATTTTAAAAAAATTTGTCGAGCAGATTTGGCCGAGTTGGTCTAAGGCGCCGCACTCAAGTTGCGGTCTCGCAAGAGGCGTGAGTTCGAATCTCACAGTCTGCAGTATTTTTAATTCTTTTTCGTGAGACGTTTCTAGTCACCTTTTTTTTGCATTAGTACAATAGTGGGTAATTCAATAATATCTACAGTTCTAAAGATAATTAGTAGTTTTTAGTTGACAAGATCCTTTAAGTAGATGCCCGTTTTTGAAAGGTAATTTGCAAAGACTTGGCTAAATATTAAGCTTCCCAATCGTCCTGTAAAAAAAACCAGGCTTCTCGAATTACACATAGAAACTGTTTTTTTTTTTTTTTTTTCGGCTTTTTTTTCAATGTTTCGGTTGACAAAAGAAAGCCGAAGTTTACATATTTCTCAATAAAGACAAGGAAAAAGCTTTAAGGTTCTTATGTTATAATTATGGGCTAATCCTATGCGGGACCTAGAGTACCATATATAGTCATAATAAAATGCAACCCGGATAAAAGAGCACCGAAACTCAATGAGCCAATGTGGCAACAATAGTAATAGATATGTCAACTGAAATTATCAAATAACAAGCCTAATGTGGCCAGTCTTCTCTTTGTTGTTTGAAAATTGCACAATCGCCAAAGACGAATACACGATTTCTAAACAACGTGTTTATTGTTTTTGACCAGTTGAACGAACCAGTAAAAGGAATGTTACGTTGCTTAAATGCCAAATGACCTGTTTTAAAACTTGGCTGCGCAACCAACAACAAGGATGCCATGCCGCCTGTTGTCACCGGGCTTTCAGATAAGGAATATGCGTCTTCATGGCTTCACCGTCTATATACCCTTGAGTACCATTATGAATAACTTGAATTATATTTACGATTTACGTTTAGCTCTACTAAATTATTTGATTATATACCGTTAGTGCTAAGGTAGTTGAATGATTTTTGCCAATACAATAAACGGAAAACCATTCTATCAAAGGTATGGTAAATATTTATTACTTGAGGTATTTTTCAGCGATTTTGGGCGGTAATAGTCATCTTTCCACGAACCTAGAATGCACTTTTAACATATGGATAATGAGCTAAGTTTTTTTTTTTTTTTTTTAAACAGCATGAGATTATGTTTATTAATAGGAGAATCTACAAAGAGTAATCACTTCAATTTAAGACCTTTCTCCCAGCTATGGCAATATGTAGCAGGAAGTAAATTACCCGCTTTTTGCCTGGACATAGAAAGCTCACATACACTAAATTCAGAGTTCGGCGATTGAATCCTAAAAATGTCAGGAAGGCTGGATGTTTTAGAAAAAACAAAAAAAAAAAAAGGAACTGTCTTTTCTTTTTTTTTAACTTTGATCGTTTAAACAATGTCTACTCGCCCTATTAATCTATTAATCTGTAATATTATTAAAAGACAAAGTAGAGCTTTAGGCTCGAAAGTAGCACCTTTCCGTACATTTCCAACCATGTCAACACCACCCACAAGAATGTTCAACATGAACAGCAATTACTACGCCCTGAAAAATACTAATCGATTCTATACCTCTAGTAGTAATGCTGGTAAAGAACAACAAAAAATAGCCAATATGATCTCTTCTCCAGAACTCCTCAAAGCTGCTGTCAAAGTTGAACAAAAACCACCTTCTAAATTAAAAACCCTTACTCAGAAATATGGTGCAGCGGGTATCCTTGTCTACCTTGCTGTGGGGTGCGTTGACCTCGGTGTTACTTTGGGAGTCATTCAATTGGTTGGCTTGGAAAAAGTGAAAGCACTTGAAGAAAATGTCTTGGATGTTGTGTACAGCACAGGCGAGAAATTTGGAATAAAAAAGAAGCAGGAATCAGCACTTGTGGAGAATCCTGCTACGGTCACAAGTAATGCTAACAGTGAGCTTGTGCCTTTAGAAAAAGATGCTCCTTCATTTGCCTCTGTCTTTATTTTGGCTTACGGTATTCATAAAACATTACTATTGCCTGTTCGATTAGGCATCACAGCTGCCATCACACCCGCTATTGTACGAAAACTACATCAATTAGGTTGGGCTCGTTACTTCCCAAGACTTTTTGCTGCTTCAGCGCCCAAAAAGCCATAGAATAATAAAATAAATAGACGCTTTAGAAATTAAAAGGATTAAAGACCAGGTTTTATTTCAATTGGGTCAACAACTTTTTAATCGAGTTGGATACGATCAGCTGCTGTGGGGCAATACACTTGTAAAGAATTGTCAAATGTAAAAATGCTAGGTTTGTTAGCCAAAGGTGTAAATAGAGTATTCCACAATGACTTGAGTTACATGATAAAAAAAAAAAGTGAATATTACTAATCGTTAAAAAGAGAAAGGAATATGTATATTTTACCTTAGCTACCCATTGATGACCAGCAGTACTAGGATGGAAGCAGTCGACAGTACTATTCAATTAAAATGTGAGCTCTTAATCCTTTCTTGTTCGTCCTCTTTTTTTTACCTAAATCCTTCTAATGGGAAGGAACTAACTTTAATATTGGCAGGAGTAAACATGACAGCAAAAGAATCATTTCGCATGGCCTTGTACCTGTTAGCAATAGAAGCGATTTGTGAAGTGTAGCCTATACTCATATTATAAGCAAAAAAGCAAAGATGCATCGTAAATGTATATTTTACCAGCTGCTATTTCATCCATCTTGGGGCGGTATTGCTTGTCGATGGCACAAGGACATTCAACAGTGTTGATTTGGAAATCGGTTGTTCTGAAAGGCTCACAATAAGACTGTCCAGAAGTGACAGTGTACACTTGAGATACATTGAAGACACCGACTAAACAATTTGATGAGTTATTTAAGCGCTTTATCCAAATTTTACTCCTTTCTTACTCAAATTAACAATAACACGGGGAATTTGATTTCTGATACGTTCAACAGCAGCAGTCATGTGTTGACCATAGCGTTCAGGTGTCAAATAATCAATGACGGAATTGATGCATGAAGCGCATTGATCGTTGCTACCAATTTGAACATTGATAAACTTCCAGTCATTCTTATAGTTAACTCCTGGAAGTAACTTCATAGCTAGAAAGAGAGGAAAAGTATAAGCACAGAAAAAAGTATATTTCTTTATGTGTACCAGAAATAAGATAGTCGAGTTCGTGATCGAGATTAGGTGCCATAGCAGCACTTTGTGCAGCATTCAAGACATCAAGCAAAGGGCGATCTACATTAAACAAAGAAAGGTGTCAATAAAGTATATAGCATTTTGTTGTATAACGGTACATTGTAAAGGAAAGCAAAGTGGGCCATAACAGATTTCAGCAAGATGTTTGCCTACGGAAGCACCTTTCAAATTTGAATTATAGTTTTTAAAGAAATTAGGGATGGTGACAGCTCCAGAGTCGCCACCAGCACCGTAGCTAACACCGCGGTATTCGTAGATACTGGAGATATTAATAATAGAGGAACCTGTGATACCAGCAGCAGCGAAACCAGCCATGATACTGTGTAATCGACATGTTAGTTTATTTATCAATTAGCAAAGAAAGACCCATGTTACCTATCACCAAGGGCGCCAACAACTTTGATATCATCAGGTCGAAGATCAGAGACGCTTGTAGCAGCGGTTGTTCTTTTAGGTAAAGAAGGACATTGACTGATGGAAGATGCGTACTGTGCTTCACTACCAGAGAGAAGAACAGTTGTAATTGCTATTAAAGAGAGGAAGGTAGAACGCATTTATTTGCAAAGTTGAAGAAGAATATGGTATAAAAAAACAAGGGAAACCCCCATCTTTATATATATATACACATACAGAAAATACAAAGAAATGTAACTGTTATATATTATGCTTCCCACGTCTAGCCTTGTTACATTTTTAAAATTGAATATAGCATGAAGGGAATATGACTTGTTTTTAATCCTTGTAAAGTTGTTACATGACTGTAGTTGTACGCATGGAATTCACAGTAGCAAAAATGAAGGACTATTGCTTGAGTAATTATACGACAAACAATGTATTTACGCTTATATGGACATGTACAAAACTAATATTAAATGATTTAAATTCATTGTGCTACTCTGATCACTTTATTTTAAGAACGATTGGAAAGGGAAAACCAAAATCAGGTATATATAGTATGCAATTGACTTTTTAACTGAAGCGCTTCTGCTTGGAGCTTCTTAGTTTATATATATTAAATAACGGCTTAATTATATACTGAATGACTGCAAGGAAAAGAAGCCTAAGAGATTTTCACGATATTTTTTATGAAATACAGATCTATCTTAATTAAACATTTACGTGTAACAGAATTTCCATAAAGCAGGTCCACGAGTCAAACTTACAATGAATAGAAGAAAAAGGTCACCAAAGTGTATGTGATACTTTCATAGGAGGCTTTGAAAGAAAAAAAGGCGCTCTATTTTGCCTAAAAAATAGCAGCAATCCCTTGATTTTGCATTAAACTCTAATTTTTTCTAACTCAGGCACATAAATATAAACATTGAATGGTGTCATTACTAGTTTATTCTCCATAGTCTATTTCTCTTTTTACTCCAAATATGGTATATATCATTTGACTAATGCGATCACATAACATAAGGAGGTTTTCAAAAAAAAAAAAAAAAAAGTTACGATGGGAAATAGCTTGTGAAGAACACAACTTCTCCTATTATGTCTTCGGAGCGTAATTTAGCCATAGAGAAGTTATAACATCTGATTAGATCTTAACAAAGATACAATTCATGCAAAGCTTTCTCGCGCATTGCAAAACCTCTTATGTGAAATAAGGCAATGTGTTGTATCAATTCTCATAACAGTGGTACTATGACTGATGGGCCAGCGTTAGACTTCTTGATAAAATACCAGAATAACAGCAGTACCTAAGAAAAGCAGCCGAGGTTCCGTGGTTCAATTGGGTTGCTTAATGTGGTACTACACATGCTGACTTATTATTGGGTTGCACTTTTTGATCGTGTTGCAGGATATTTGGGCCGATCATGCTTTGAGAAGACTGCACAACATAATATAATGAAGAGGCTATACGATCATATGAAATATTTACGTGTATTTACTTTGTCAAGGAATTAATTTCCCAAGAAACTTTTAAAAAGCATCGTCTTACCCTCGCTTTTTACACCACATTAAGCTTAGCTGAGCGTGTTTGATTTCGCTGGACCGGCTAATAAATTCTTTTACCGTTGGATTAAGACAGTTTTTTTTAACTGGTGAAAGCTTCGTAGATACTTTTGGATTGATAATGCTAGTGCTCAATATGCATTTTACGTTGTTCCATTCTCTTTATTTTTGAATGCAGTATACGGCATGCACAATTCGTAAGTATGAATAGTACATTGTAGTAAAGCCTTTTTTTTTTTTTTTTTTTTTTTTGAATTATAATGGCCGTAGTATTGATATCAGTCTTATGTATTTTTATTGAGTTAAATAAGCTCAAAAACTCTACTAGATGGCTCAATAGTCAGGCTATATATTTCAATTGCTTAACTTGTGACCGCCGTTAAGTAATCGTTAAAAAGAGGCACTTTCGAGTTTCGTTCTAGTTACCAGATAAAGTAAAAGAATTAAACGTCTCAAAATATTAACTGTTTTTTAAGAACTTGGTACCATTATAATAGGAAAACACGTCTCTAGCTTCACAATCTGGAACTCTACCATTGAGCTCTTTTTAGCTGCTTCAATCTTGCTATATATATTATATACCTGATTCGACTAAAAAATTGATTCTTCTCTACTCTCACGGTTGGTAGGGCAAATTTCAATCGATTATTCTACCCCTCCTCCTTCAACAGGGCGATAAACATCAAGATTCATGATTTCTGAAGCAAGCGAGTGTATAACTAGAAACAGAGCTAGGATCTTCATTGCAAATTTTAAGATAAAATTGGAAGCCTATGATCAACATTGGCGTTTCAAAAACACCTCGCTTTAAGAGTCCAGACGTCCTAATCTACTATCTACCAGAAATAAAAGCTGACAAAGTCGAAACTAAAGTATCCAATTGCTTATCCTATAAGGCTATATTTACCGGCTAAAATTGCTAGCTATACAGTTGAAAATATAAAAAGAAAAGGGCTATAGCTTACTGCATACCGATTCCCTTGTGTCAGAGCTATTCGATTCTTCTCCAGACGGCAAAAAACAAACAGAGAAAAATGTGATAAATAAAGCTTGAGGCAGGGCCAGCTATTGAAGGCATTGCTTCAGCTTCCATTTATAAGACGGCCTCACTCAAGATCTTCGTATCCATAGATACGTCTATACCAAAAGATTGCACAAGCCAGGCCTCAAATTTATGTTTATTGGTATTGAGCTGAATCTTTCTTTTCCTAAATAAAGCTAAATGAAATATCTACCATCACCACGTTTCCTTTTTCGCATAAAAATGAATAAAGTAAGCTTAATCGCAAACAAGTCTAGACTTTTGATGTATGAAAAACAAAAAATCGCAATATAAACGTCGACCATGATGTAAAGCCAAGCGCTGTATTAATATATACCATGGCTTTTTTCTCAGTCTATACTACGTGATAACGTGTAACTAGCACCATCATGACAATTGAGCCTATTTCCCTGAAGAGACTTTCTTTGCTATTGGTTAAAGCAGCTGTTTGAACATATCATGAAGGTCCCATTGGAGGCTCAAAATTGCTATTCTTAACTACTGAGTCCGATATAAAGTCAGGCTTCTATATAGCGAAAAAGCCTAATCGTACCAGCGAAGGCAAAGAAGCGCGCCTATGCCAAAATCGTTTTCTTATATCACTTCCTCAGTCGAAATGCTCTACACGTGTTCCCTTTTTAGCAGCCAGTGCATTTTTGGTACGTAAACAAAAAAAGGCATAGAATAAGCTCAAACTCAATATGAATAAGACATTGTAAAGTTTAATGTGTTCTCTTGTATATCGGCATAGATTTGAGCCATAGGGTCGTATTGTTTACAGGTGCTGTATGCAAAAGTAAAGAAAACGCATTCAGGCTGGTATCGTATACGATGACTAAAGCCGTTAGGCTGTTCAACATAGGCAAATGTCTGTACTGGAGTCAGCTTTCTGTGGTTATCATACACTGTCTTGCGTTTTCCCCTGCAAGGCGCGCTTTATACTTTTCTTTTTTGTCTTCTCCGGATCCCACACACAACACCGCGTCTAATTAAGCCATAGGATACTATGGGAGTCTCTCTCTCTTTTTTTTTTTTTTTTTTAAAAAAAAGACCATTATGCTTTATGAATTACGGCTACAACCAAAGGTATCGCCGCTGCGTTGCTGTGATACCACTTTGAGCAACACAAAGAGTAACCATCAATTTTGCCCAAAATAGCAATTGTCATTGCGCTATTCCATGGCATTACGCTGTGGGAAGGGGGGGCAACGGAGAGTTCCATATGCGATTTACTTCCGCCAGAAAACCCTGAAATTCCCCAAACTCTTGATGAAGGTGGTTTATCTGTGTGTCTTGGTATCCTTTTAAGTTTGATCAGTAGAGAAGCTATTGTTTTGTTTTCAAAAAAAAAAAAAAAAAGAGAGAGAGACTCCCATAGTATCCTATGGCTTAATTAGACGCGGTGTTGTGTGTGGGATCCGGAGAAGACAAAAAAGAAAAGTATAAAGCGCGCCTTGCAGGGGAAAACGCAAGACAGTGTATGATAACCACAGAAAGCTGACTCCAGTACAGACATTTGCCTATGTTGAACAGCCTAACGGCTTTAGTCATCGTATACGATACCAGCCTGAATGCGTTTTCTTTACTTTTGCATACAGCACCTGTAAACAATACGACCCTATGGCTCAAATCTATGCCGATATACAAGAGAACACATTAAACTTTACAATGTCTTATTCATATTGAGTTTGAGCTTATTCTATGCCTTTTTTTGTTTACGTACCAAAAATGCACTGGCTGCTAAAAAGGGAACACGTGTAGAGCATTTCGACTGAGGAAGTGATATAAGAAAACGATTTTGGCATAGGCGCGCTTCTTTGCCTTCGCTGGTACGATTAGGCTTTTTCGCTATATAGAAGCCTGACTTTATATCGGACTCAGTAGTTAAGAATAGCAATTTTGAGCCTCCAATGGGACCTTCATGATATTTGTAGGTATACTGAGTAAATAGAACGTGATTTTGTTGCGGTTACACGCGCCAACAACTTCCAAGGGTATACTGTTTGTATAGATGCTTCACCATTAGGAAATCTTGTATTTGTTTAATTCAACAGCCATAATTGATGATAAAATGTTCATATAAAACTCTAGCTGGGCTACCAAATCATCACCTAAAATAAAAGGCGGTGGCGGAAGGCAGTAATGTGACGAAGATGTGAGGAAATAGGCGTTAAAATAGAAGTATGCTGCAGCTGTAATTTCCGACTACTTATTGTCTAGAGATTCTTGTAAAAAACTCACTTGACGGGCATATAGAGCCAGCAAGCGTAGCTAGACTATTTTTCTATATTGGAACCATAATGTTCAAATAAGACCTTAGTTCTACGCAACAAATTTTTCTGTAGGAATATCAGTACAAATAATTAAAGAGAAAAATAGCCAACAATTTCCGAAAGAAAAAAAAAAAAAAAAAAAAAAAAAAAAAAAACTTTATAAGGCAAACAGCTTTTGCTCTATAATACCAAAATCATCATCAGTTTATAGAAGAAGCCTCAAGCAATGTTTTTGCTGTACAATTGCAATTGCCCTACAACAGCAAGGAGGAAAAAGAGAGGGGGAGACTATGCGCATTGCAGCGGTGTATTACCTGAGATGGTTCTTTAAAACACTCAAGTCATGCAAAATATAAACTAAATGAAAAAGCATCAAACAACAATGAACTAATATATATAACAATTGTACCGTCAATTAAAGTGATTAATAAGCATAATGAATTCAGTTTTCTCTTTGTTGCTATTAAGTAGGTGTTGCCTTTTCGTTTTTTACCCTCCTTTGTTATGCGCTCATTAATTACAACAATAGTAGAAGAAGCGCTATAACTGTCTGTATTAGATATTTTTGTTGGTAACAGAGGTATAAAACTTTAAAAACAGTGTATTGCTGCAGCACGCGTATTATTCTCCTTTATCAGCATATGTCGTTGGCAATTTTCTTCTAGCAAAAGCTGCAAGAGCTTTTGAATCTATACTGATGAACCTTTATTTTAGAGGAGGGATAGGAGAATGGAAAGCAACTGAGGAATAATTTTTTCTTGCTCATTTGATGCCTATTGAAGTTCTTTGTTTTTCAAGGTATAACAGCTAAAAGTGAGATTTACGGTACTGGGCTTTCCGGTTGGCTTTCTAGTATAACTAGTTTGGGGGAACAACAATTTTTAGCAGATAGCGGCATATATATCAATCTCGCTTTGATCTCTTATCATTGTGAATTTGAAGACCATTCAAGGAGACCGCTGCATATCCTCTGATAATAGTAATTAAATATAGGTTTTTGAAAAACGACTCTTGATCTGTCTGTAATTATTTTATTATAGGTCAACACAGATATGATATAATAATGATAAGCACAGTAATGGTGGATATAACTGTATGGATACAATTTAAGTAGCTTGTACCCTATTTTGCAATTTAAAGCTCAAAATAAGAGTAGTCATATAATTCTTTGATTTGTGCTAAGTATCTTGTGCCCTTTTTTTTCTTCTTGCTTTAGTGACATTTGGCACAAACTAGCTCTTTTGACGATTTGTTCCGATGGTATGACGAATCAAATAGGAACCTGCCCGGCGATTGGCCGAAAACATCACGTGATTTTAATGTAAAATTAAGGATTAAATAAATTTTTAAAATTTCAAAAAAAAAAGCAGATTTGGCCGAGTTGGTCTAAGGCGCCGCACTCAAGTTGCGGTCTCGCAAGAGGCGTGAGTTCGAATCTCACAGTCTGCAGTATTTTTTTCAATTTTTAAATTTCGTGAGACGTTTATGTCTCTGCAAGATAGCTGCTGCTGTATGCAGTTTATGCGTTTTTTTTTTCTTGATTTTTTTTAATAGACTACTTGGAGCGATTATATATTTGTTATCAGGAGAGTGTCGTAGTTTTTTTAGATATATAATTCCGCACACAATCAAGAAATACATTATGCTATTTTGTAGCACAAGCCAACATAATAGTTTTATTAACAACATTTTAATCGTACTGTATGTGACTTGTGCAGCTCTACACCGTGCGTTTACGACTAGTGTTTATATCGCCGTTACTGTATATTATTGATCCTAATACTATGCTCACTTTTTACTTTAACGGTGATTAGAACAAGTCATATGAAGGAGCTTTTGTTACTTTACAAAGAAGCGCGTACACCAGCATAATACATTTACTTTATCACATTTATTTTCTTATCGTCAGGACTCTCGAGTCTAAAGACTTGACTACTATGACAATAAAAGGTATAAGTTACATACAGTAGTTCACTAAAGTAACCAAAAAAAAAAGAAATTGTTGTTTATTTTACTCTTAAGTTTGCTTCTTTATGAATATACTCATAACCTGCCAGTAACAACAGCTAAAGGTCATTAACAGTAACATCAATCTTTAATTGAGAAACCGGTAACAGTCCCTCGATTACCAATAGACAATACTACTTTTGCGTCTAAATAATTAGTATACGATGTTTATACTCAAGAGAACAGTGAATTCATTTACTTTTATGTCTTATTTAGACAATTGGTTTTCATAGAATGCCTTTTGAACTTTCATGTATCTTCTCCTATTTGCCAGTTTCTCACTATAGCGTAAAAACTTTATTAGGTCAATTTTAAGTTTTTGAAATCGTTTTTGTTTTTAAATCGTTAGCTTTTTTTTTACACTTCAGTTTGGAAGACGCACTTGCAGACAATTTTTCAACTTCTGCCAATAGTTGCTTTCTGTTGATTAAAGAAATATGTGTTGTTGAATCATTGCAACGATTTTCTTATGAATCTCATAAGTTTTACAACAAACCAGTTGATAAATTTGTTTCATGCTTAATAACCATGGAATAAACACCTACTTTATCAGCCCTTAGCAATAGCAAAATCCAGCGAAAAGAAACAACATTTTAGTTTCAGTAGTTATAAAGGCAACACTTGCCTGATATAGTCTCATATTGCTTATCGTATCACAGTTGTTTCTATAATTTTTAACAATATATTACTCATACGATTGCAAATGCTTTTTGTTTATGCGTGATAGTTTCAGTTGACCAATAGCAGCAACCTCCTTTACTTGATCTATTAATGTAATAGAGCGAAGACAATAGTATGTAGACTTATTAGCATCATTCTATACGTTGCGGCAAAGTTGATTGAAGTGATCACAATATTAAAGAGGTGCACTTAAACTTACTGAATTATTGTAAGAAGTGACGGTAACTTTGAATTAGCCCAACCTTATGGCTTTTCAAGTAGCTCGATAGACGTAGGCAGCTAGTGCTAGCAACGCTTTACTCATGCGTCAAATTGATTGTGAACTCATACATATATACCTTTTACAACTATAGTTTTTAAATGTGATTGTAACACCACACTAAGAGGTTAATCTTTATGTCAATCTCACTATAGACAGGTTCTTGTTCGGTATGATAGTCTATTGCATTGGCATATAACAACTAATAAACCAATCAATCAATGATATTATATTGATATATATATATATATATAAAGGCATAACCAGGACTTTATGGAAGACTCCAGTCAATCAAAACTGCTAAAGCTCTTTGAAGAAAAAACATTCTAAGCAATCAAGTATACTTGAAGTAGTAGATAGACTACGTATAATATACAGTTTTGCTGCGTTTAAAAAAATTTTTTTTTTCCTAACAAGCTTGCTAAAGAAAAAAGTTTTTTTTTTTTTTTTTGATAATCTACTAACGCGCAAATTATATTAAAAACATGAGTGATTGGGGTAACTTTGAATCCTTAAGATCAAGATTATGTATAATGTCTCATCAATCATTATAGAAGAAGAATTCGATGCCGAAGAAGTTGTTGTCAACACCAGACCCAAGATGGCTTGGGACGATGAAGAAAGTGACGGCAATGAAAGTGTCAAGGAAGATTGGGATGATTCTGAAGAAGAGGAAGTGCCTGCTCAAAAAGTCGAAAAGAAGGCCGAACCTGTAAAGGCTCCCGCTAAAAAAATGACACTGAAGCAAAAGATTGCCGAAAAAGAAGCTTTATTGAAAGAACAAAAGGCTAAAAAGATCGCCTTGGTAAAGAAGATCCTTTTAGTGATCCATTGAACCGATGATTAACGACTAATTATTAGGCCAATCGCTTTATTGACGGTGAAACTGAAGAAGAAAGATTCGAGCGTGCTCAAAAAGAAGCTGGTATCAAAAAGGCAGAGTTTGACGAATTTGCAGAGGGTGAAGCTGAAGCTCCTGGTAAAATAAAAACAAAACCATTCTTCAGAAAAAGCACTTACAAGAGAATATTATGTAGCTAAAAAGGCTCCTTCTAAACCTGTTGAGTCTATCAAGAATCCTAGAACTCAAGCTCAATTTGAAGAACTTAAGCAATTATTGATTGATTTAATTCTTCAACAAAAGGTAAACCACAAAAAAAAAAAGGAAACATTGTTGTTGGTTGGTATTTATAGAGAGTTATATAGAACAACCCTAATTATACTTCATTCGTTGAACAATTTGCAAAGGATCTCGCTCAACCAATGAAAGATATGGATATTCGTAAAGCTGCATCCAGTTTAACTGCACTTGCCAACGATAAACAACGTCAACAAAAGGAAGCACTCAAGAACAACAAAAAGACAAAGGGTAAGGTTCAAGCTGCCCCTAAGCCTGCTGCTCCTGTGAACACCAGAGAATATTCATCCACTTACGATGATTTCGATGATTTTATGTAAAAATAAGCAAAAACAAAATAAACCAAAATATAACATTCAACTGGTCATGCGTTGTATATTTTACGATATCTACTGTGATTTTTTTTTGGGGGGGAGGATTTGTGAGGTTTACTTAACCAAGAATCTCAGTAAAGAGCTTTTTCCTTTGAAAAAATGTATTTTAGTAAGAGATTAAATAAATTTTGATTTATTAGAGTATATAAGATAATTAAAAATGACCATTAGTTTATTGCTTGGTTTTGTAAGCACTGCCCTTAGTGTTGCCAATACATTCAGCTACACTGACAAACTTGTAGTTCTTCTTGCTCTTGATGTACTTGATAACCCAAGGTACGACTTGTTCAACGGTCTTTTCATAGACGTCGTGATGAAGGGCAATATGACCTTGAGGATTTGTCTTGCTATCCTTCTCGATCACTTCCTTGTAGTTCTTTTGTTCCATACCAATGTTGCTCCAGGTACTGTATCTCCAATCGTTAGAATCGATATCCCAGAGAATGACCTTGTAGCCAGAATTGCCGAGTGTCTTGAGTACATTGTCATCATAAGAGCCAGCAGGAGGTCTCATGTAAAGAGGGTTCTTACCAAGGATAGAACGGAAAACAGTTTCGAGCTTGGACATCTCGGATTGTACTTTGGAGGTAGATTGACCGCCAAGTTCAAGATGACTGTAAGTGTGGCTACCAATTTGATGACCGTTATCGTAGACATGCTTGATAACTTCTTTGTAGGTCTTAGTACCGGCACTTGTCTCGACGGATTGTGTGTTGACATCGACCCAGTTGTTACCGTTCATGAAGAAAGTACCAACAACACCCTCGTTCTTGAGTGTTTCAGCTAAAGCCCAAGTGTACTCGTAAGGTCCATCATCAAAAGTCAAGGCAATAGTGCCGGGAACAGTACATGTAGTAATCACTTGAGCAGTGGTGGAGCGCTTAGAGAGAGACGCAGGAGCAGCGGAAACAGCAGTAGTCAATGCAATAAAAGGAGTAAGGAGTGTGAAACGCATTTTTTTTGTTTTTTGTTTTGAGTTAAATGAAAGTATAAAGCAGCAGCTGTAGAAAAGAAGAGTTATAATTGAGGAAAAAATGATTGAAATATATAGTGGTAGTTTTCGTGTAATACAAAATTTTCATTGTGGGATTTTGATTTCTGTAGTTCTACCAAAACATGGTGTTTGACAAAAGAATAAAAGCTTTGCTCAATATCTTTAACAATTATTCGATTATTGCTATGAATTCACTGTTAGTCGTAAAAATATAAAAGAAGAAGTCATCTATAGCGTTTGCAATTCTATTTTCTGCCAAGTAAAGAAATGGGATTGTTTGACAAGTTTTTTATCTATTTTTAATTACTTTAGAATTCTGTGCAAATGATTTCTGCTTCCAGAAAACACCTTCTTTATCCTTTGTCAAACATGCTTCTTCACAAGTGCAAAACCTTCAAAGAAAGAGAGAGAGAAGCCTTGTTATGTATATTTCTCTACTTGTTCAATACTAAATTTACTTTGAAACGATACATTGACAAAAAAAAAAGAAACTAAATTTCTTGGAAAAGGTTACAGTGGGTACATTTCAAGTAATCAAAAACGTTTTCTCTTTTTACCTGGGTTTTTACATTTTATTGGACTTCCTTATACATACAACAGTGTAACATACAGTCGTTTGTTTGTTCAAGAATTATACTTTAAAACGGCACTTGTACTTTAAACGAGATAATTTTAGACTTTCATCTTCTTTTTAAAAGGGAGCATAATATTGGTTAGAAATAACGGCTTATTCTCCTTTTTTTTTTTTTTTTGTAAAACTCCACATGTTGCACTTTATAATTTACAGGAAAACAAAGGCAGAATAATAACTGCGGCACAAGTCAGATATAGAAAAAGCAGGGTTCTACACGATCACGGAATGAAAACATTTACCATTGCTCAATAAGGCGCCAACCTGTTGTATTTCTTTTGGCGACGAAGAAATAATTGAATCTTTTTACAGTTATCCTTATTGCCATAATATCTTGCTCATCGAATTTATTATAGTAAAGTGGATCTGGTGCTTGGTTTATAGCTTTCAAAGCATATATTTTTTATTTATTTATTATTGATATACGAATAAAAAATGGGGGGGGGGTTATATATATATTATATACAAAAAATGTTCGTTGTTATAAGAATTATTTTCTAGTTCTGTAAGCACTACCTTTAGTGTTACCGATACATTCAGCGACACTGACAAACTTGTAATTCTTCTTGTCCTTGATATACTTGACAACCCAAGGAACCAATTGTTCAGCAGTCTTTTCATAAACATCATGGTGAAGAGCAATATGACCATGAGGGTTTTGAGAATCGTCATTTTCAATTACTTCTTTATAATGTCCCTTTTCATTATCAATATTAGCATCAGTTGAGTATCTCCAATCGTTTGAATCAATATCCCACATAATGACCTTGTAACCAGAAGCACCAAGCGTCTTGAGTACATTGTCGTCATAGGAACCAGCAGGAGGTCTCATGTAAAGAGGGTTCTTACCAATAACAGAGCGGAAAATGACTTCGAGCTTGGACATTTCAGATTCAACTTCAGAGGTAGAGTGACCAGCGAGTTCAAGATGACTGTAGGTATGGCTACCAATTTGATGACCCTTGTTGTAAACGTGCTTGATAACTTCTTTGTAGGTCTTAGTACCGGCACTAGTTTCAACAGATTGTGTGTTGACATCGACCCAGTTGTTACCGTTCATGAAGAATGTAGCTACGATGCCTTGATCCTTGAGGTAGTTGGCCAAATCCCAAGTGTATTCATAGGGTCCGTCATCAAAAGTCAAAGCAATTGTACCAGGAACAGAACAAGTAGTGATGACTTGAGCAGTGGTTGATCTCTTGGATAAAGTAGCAGGAGCAGCAGAGACATAAGAGGCAATAGCAAGAATAGAGGCAGCAAGTGTAAGACGCATTTTTTAATTAACAAAGATAATACAGAATATAGTTAAAAAAGTAAAGATAATTCTGTTGTCTTTTTATAGTCGTTTTGTGATCTTTCGAGGCATGTTTCAATGTTAAGAGGGAGAGAAAAATCCTGGAAAACTAAGAGATGGCAAAACGGTTTGATTTAGGGCTATTTTTAATCACGAAACTATCATTTTGAGTTTAAAGCACAGAGCTGTCAAAGTTTATTAATAGCAGCTTTCAATTGACACGTGCCTACAGGTTTATATCGAAACAATGTTAATAAACGTCAATAACATAACTTGATCTATGAATAAATTAAATGTCTTGGAGTCAAAAGAATATAGAGTCCAGTTAACTCACGCTTTTACTTTTTGCTGTAAATTTCGTCCATGAAACAAAAAAAAAGAAGCACTTTTCTAAAAGTTCTACTGTATTGCTAAAAATAAAATAAAAAAAAACCCACATTTATGCAAAGACATACTGTATAAAAACTATGTGTGCGCTGTTCTAATAATAATAATAATATATAATAATATATATAAAACGCGCTATTGTCATAAATATGCTAACACACATGTGAAACCATTTTTGTTTTTTTTTTTTTTCTTGGAAATGTTCTCTTTTAGCGAATTAGCAAAACGTCATTTGTTCGGTTTCAGAATCATAAAAAGAGTTCAGGAACAGACTATTCATATAGATATCAGAGACAAGTAATTCTAATGATTGTTAGCTTCTTTTGTAACAGAAATATGGAAAATGAGTATAAAAGCTATTTCTATTACTGATACATATTCCTTGCTGGTAGTTAAAGAGTAGTCCTCTATCGCGATGTAAACCTTATCTTATTGTAGTGATAGAAGCAATGCTTTTTTTTTTTTTTTTTCTGTACATATGTACCTTGCAAACTAGGATGTTTGTATATTCTACCTAGACACTTGAACAAGCCACGCGTAAGTCATTAAATATCTAATCGAGAGTTACAGGATTTATTTGACTCCTTGGATAACATTAAACATAGATATCATAAACTAAGCAGGAATAATTTCTGTCCAACACAATTATAAAGTAATGTATGACCTACAAGTACTCGACACCAATCAACATAACAGCTACTACTGTAATTGATCCGTGAGACTGGTTTATGTTATTATTTGGACGATAGTCATAACAACCACATCGTGTGACCTTTATATTTTAGATAACATATACGTTTAGAAAGAGATATCTTTGGAATTGAAGAGAGCCCCTTTCCCAGAACAACAGCTTTCGCGTAAAAACTAATTACGTTTGATTGTTGATCTGCTCAAACAACAAGTCGAAGCCTTCAGTTTCTGTGTAAAAGTCAGATACATTATACCTGCTATAATCAGAGATAAGATATCGATGATAGGTATCTAACAAATAAAGCGGTTATTTTTTTCCCAAATGATAGTGAGTTTTAAACTACTCGGTATAAAAAAACAGACAAAAACAAATGTGATTGGCTACCTCACATGTTTACTTTTTTTTTTATTATATTTCTCCTTTCCTTGTACCTTTCTTTTTCTTTTTTGTTTAAAAAAAAAAAAAAATGTCAGCTACATTAAACGATCAAGTAGTTCAGCTTGTGTTTGGATTAGCCGATTTAAAATTAGATATACCCTTTGTTGATTATTCTTTGCCTGTCTTGGATGTCTTGTTTGCTATTTTGATCAATTATTATTATCGTTCAGCTTTAGGCGTTTCTCATTCACAGGTAGGTTGGTATCAGGGTTTATTAGCCACACTTGTCATGGCTACAGGTGGTGGTTGTACTGTCTCTATCTTGAGAGGTGAACCTATTGGTATTTTGAAAAGTAACGAATTTTGGGGTATTCATTGGTGAGAACATACACACACACACACACACACACACACGGAGGCATGACTTTAATAACATGCCCCCACCTTTTATGTTAGTACTACTTATGTGGCTATGTTTTCAAACCCTTATGTTTTTCAAATTGTGGACTATCTCTTTTCTATTCCTTTTGTTGAACATCTTTTTACGTTATCCGATAGTATCTTACGTGCTATGGCAATGACTCAAAATGGTGTAGACGGCGTTACTGCTCATCCTGCATTAGGCGCAGATAAAATTGTAGCTAAAATCTTATGCGGTACTTTAGGCGGTTGTGGAGGTGGATTATGGATAGGTACTACTAAAACACACATTAAAAAAAAAAGGCCAAAAACTAAATTATACTTTTTTTTTTTTTTTTTTTACTAATCAAGATGCATTTCAATTGACTCAACCTAACTGGACATTCTCTACCCCTAAATTACTTCATGCTGCTTCCATTGACATGAAAGTTTCTTTTTACACCACTTTATTCTATGTTGCCGCGACAACACCTTCTATTGCAGAGTATTTTGGCTTGCCTCAATTAACAACAACAGAAGCACAAGCCTGGAGTGCTCTTCTTTTATCTGGTGGCTTGGTCTATGGTACCTATTCTAACCGATGGGCTGCTAATAAAAAGTCCACGCAAGAATCGAAAGAGGTCTCCTCATCAGAAAAGAAATCACAATAAATAGCAGTGGTACCCAGAATGAATAATAATAATAAAAAAAAAAGATGAGATTTACTATATATGTGAGTGCTTGACAAAAATGATACATAAATGAATAATAATAATATAGAGGCCTGCTGTACAATCAAAATTGAAATATGCTAATATTTTATGGCATCACTCTTAGAAAATGCCGTTTAACTATGATAATAAGGATTTAGTAAATATCATTCTTTCACCATAATAAAATACCTTTTTTATTGTCTTCTAAATACATCACTGCTGTGTTACTCGTCGGGCTTGATGATCTACTGCTGCTCTCTATGTACGTTGAACTATTCTCATCCGTGTCATCTTCATCCTCTGTTACTTCTTCATCGTCACTTTTTAATAACTGTTCTAACAATTCAGGGTCTTTGATCACTAAAGATCTACGTTGCTTCGTTTGCATTAACAGCTGAGATTGTTGTTGTTTCAATTTATTCATTAAATCATCGCTACTGCTTGACATTGTCGCCAATTCCTACGATAAGAAGTCAGTGATAATACA
The DNA here is from genome assembly GCA_000697295.1 of Mucor indicus B7402. Taxonomy (NCBI): domain Eukaryota; kingdom Fungi; phylum Mucoromycota; class Mucoromycetes; order Mucorales; family Mucoraceae; genus Mucor; species Mucor indicus. Next base: position 83,834 of record JNEK01003007.1, read on the forward strand.
CTATAGTAAATCTTCTGTTATACATTACTCTGTGAAGATGAGTGACTTGATCTTCCAAGTGCATAAAGTCCTCTTCTAATTGAGACACAATCGCATCTTTGATCTTTAATTCCTTTTTCAAAGTCTCGACATCGTTTTCCTTGATAGACTGGTGGCGTAACAGGATTTCCTTTTCTTGATCCAGTTCTTCTATGAGATATTCAAGTCGGTGTATCTTGTTCTCTAATTCAACAGCGTAAGAACCTTGTGATATACTGGAATGAATGACAGGTCGACATATGTGTTGCGCCTCAAGTATATCTTCATCTGATGATGATGAAGAGTCCTCCTCCCGATGCTGATCAGGAAGTGTCATTACCATGCTGGATTGATCAATAGGTTTCATTGTAAAGCAACAAGTCTCGTCGCACGTAGGGTGTCCAGCTATCTATTATTATTGTTATTATTGTGTCCAAGTCTCTCTCAATCAGAATATTAATCTTTTTTTACTTGTCGTTGTAATAAATTGATGTTTTGCACCAAAAACTCATATTCTGGACCTACGTTTTTCATGCCAAGTATTTGATGTTGCTGCATCAAGTTCATTTGCTCAGATTTTTCATCTAATTGTAGCTGTAATAATCGTGATGTTCTTTGCAGTTTAATATTGGCTATTGTCAGTTGTTCAATAGTTTTATAAAGCGGGTTGGTTGTTTGTTCAAGTAAATTGTCTGCGTCTATTTTTAACAAGCGGTTCATTCTCTGAAGCTTGACATTTTGAAGTGTTAATTGTTCGATTTGGGCCTCTAATTGTCGTATTCTTGTATCAGCATCACCCCTTTGAATCTCCCTTCTCGTGTTGTCGAAAGAACTCATTGACGGTGGCTGGCTTAAAACAACTCGTTCACGGTCAAGAGGTGGTCTAGGTATAGAGTAGTTCATCAAGTTGGAATTCACACTGAACCGAGGTGAATGTTCAAAATCCATTTGTAAATTGTAATAAAAATAACAACAGGGAAAAAAAACAGAAAAATAACAAAAATAAGTTTAAGGCACGAGTTTGAAGGTTGTACAACAGGTAATTGTACAATAAATTTCAATTGTATTGTTGATCCCCTTCAAAACAATGAATAAACCTGTATATAGCCTGAGATATTTCTTTTATTAATTTAAACAATAAAAGTAAAAACGTCTAAGGCACACACAGTTCCTGATAATTTCCATGTGGGCAAAACCTTTTATTTTTTATGGCCATGCTTATTATTAACGATAGCAGAAAGACTGTAACGCAAGGGTATAAAATTTTCTGTTCTTATTTGGTGACAAGGCAGCATTAGCACCATATATTGAAGCAGCTACACTCGTTGATGGTGTAGGATGATTTAGCACAGTATAGGCTTTGAGGTTGGAGAAAAGAACAAAAATATATTGTCTAATGGGGAATTCGATATCAGACCCTATGTCTTCTTCATTCAGATATGGTTCGTTTCGATCATTACTTACTAGATAACGAGTCGGTACAAAAAAAAAAAAAAAAAAGCACTGACCAAGGGTTTTTCTATTTTTCAAAATGTTATTTGTGAGCTGTTTCTGGGAAGCCATCTCTTTACTGAAAGGTATTATCATGAAGTCTTAATAACTTTAGAGATTAAAAGTATCTTGCACTCAGAACGGGCGCTAATTTCAGTATACGGAAGATAAATACTCTGAACGTGTATATCTCCTGGTTGATAAAGGACTCAACCACATAAACACAGGTGCATTGTAATACAATGACATACCTTATCATAATAAATCTATTCATTGTTACATAGAACAAAGATATACACAATATATTATAGAATTGTGATATTCACCTCTATTAAGGATTAATGACAGCATAAACTGAAAATAAAGGTTAAGATTATTATATATTTATTTTATTATTGTTATTACATTTTATATGCGAATATGTTATATGTATATTATGTACTCAATTAATTTAATGTAGATCCTTTTCTTCGTCATCCTTCTTTTCATGGATGGTTTCTTGTTCATTCAACCACTTCATGTATCGACGCTCCTCTTCTTCTTGACGCCACTCTTCACCACGGAAAGAGCCTTCAATACGGGCCATGACACAGCAGCCAAGACAATTACCAAGCACATTAACAGAGGTACGGGCCATATCCATGATAGCGTCCACACCCATAATCATAAGCACAGCTTCGAATGGGATTTTGTATTGTGCTAACGTACCAGATAAAACCACAAGTGATGCTCTTGGAACAGCTGCTACACCCTTGGAAGATAGCATGAGTGTACCCATAATGGATAATTGAGTGCTAATAGGCAAGTTCAAACCAGCTGCTTGCGCACAGAAAATAGTAGCTAATGAGAGGTACAACGTAGTGCCATCCAAATTAAAAGAGTAACCACTAATAGTAATATGAGTCAGCTTTTCTCTATAAGTTGTAGTTATTTTCTTTACCAAGGAATAACGAAACCAGTAAGTGCGTTAGTACAACCAAACTCTCTCATACGTTCAAACGCAAGAGGAAGTGCAGATTCACTAGAGGCTGAACTAAAGGCTAATAACCATGGTTGACCAATGGCTCTAAAGAAACCGAGAACGGGAATCTTGGCAACTAACATGATAGGAAGTAATACGACAATCACGAAAATGGCCAAAGATGCATAGACACAGCCGATAAGTTTGCCCAAGTTGGCCAAGACACTAATACCATTTGCACCGACAGTTGCAGCTAATGCAGCACCAATACCAATGGGAGCATCTATAATAATTGAATCATGAGTTCATGAAGCGTATACATGGGTTCTTTGTACCACTTACAATTCATGACTAAACCGACAAATTTAAACATAATCTAACATGTAGAGGTAAATATCAAATGTTATAAAGGATCCTGTATTATGTCTTACTTGAGCAAGTGATTCGTTCAATTCGAGCATAAACTTTTTGCTCTTTTTATCTGCTTTCATCATAGAACAAGCAAACATGACAGCACAAAAGACAATAGCAAGGACTTTATTGTCAACAGCAGCCTTGAAAAAATTTTCAGGAATAATTAGAAACATTTCTTTAGCCCAGGTAATTGATTCGCTTGACGTTTCTGCTAAAGTTTCTACTGAAGAAGTATCCGATCCCACAGGCAAGACCACACCATTACCAGGCTTAACTAAATTTGCCATAATTAAACCAATAGCCAAAGCAATCGTAGTTACTACTTCAAAATACTAAAAAAAAAAAATTAGTAGATATACTAAAATAAGATTCTTCTATTTTACAATAATAGTTTTGATGGCCAAAAATCCAACTTTTCCAATATCATCACCATGACCTGCAATACCAATGACCAGAACACTGAAAACAAGGGGAACAATAATAATTTTAATCATCATAATAAAAGCATCACCAAGGGGCTTGATTTCCTTGGCTGCTTTAGGTGCAAATTGACCAATAAGGACACCAACAATCATGGCGGTGATGATCCAAAAGGTTAAATTCGTACGTCTTCTCAAGAAACGAAGGGCAACAAGAATAGGTTGAATACATGTCATGACCGCCCCATTGATCTTTTTACCCATATTACTGAGTGCAGTGGGGTATTCAGTCCGATCTTCTACAGGGACACGAAGGTGCTCAGGAAGACGACGATGATGATTTTCATCTATCATATTCACATCCTCAATAAATGATTCTGCTTGAGTCACCTTTTGAATAGAATCGTCACTACTTTGCATCGAATAAAGGTTTATAAGAAAGAAAAGGAAGAGATTTTTTATTTTTTTTTTTTTTTTTGAATGGTTTATATACCTTTTTTGAAAGAAGATCAAGAAAAAAAAAAAAAAAAAGGATTCTCACAATAAAACTATTTCGTGTAACTTGATTCCACAAATCAACAAAAATGATTGAACCCTCTCCCCCCCCCCCC